>JBAMHZ010088300.1:0-16730 GCA_037177395.1 Alpinia galanga | reverse complement strand
AAAGAGATATTTATAGAATAACTAAAGTAAGAGAAAGGAAGACAAAAGATCTTATCCAAATAAGATGTATTAAAGATGAATGCAATAGGATATTAGTAAATGATAGAGAAATAAAAGAGCGATGAAAGAAATACTTTTATTAACTTTTTAATAAAGGTTTGGGTGATAAACTTAACTTAGGTAATTTAAATAGGTCAACTGAGTATAGAAATTTAAATTTTTATCGTAGAATTCAAATTTCATAAGTAGAACAAGTTTTAAATGTGATATAAAATGGAAAAGTCATTGGACCATATAATATTTCGATAGTGGTATGGAAATGCCTAGGGCAATAAAGTATTGAATAACTTATAAAATTATTTAATATGATATTGAAAATAAAAAAATATCTATTTAATGGAGGATAAGTACTCTAATTCACTTATATAAGAATAAGGAGGTCGTACAAAATTGTGCAAACTATAGGAGTATTAAACTAATAAGTCATACCATAAAACTTTGAAAAAAAATAATAGAAAAAAGATTAAGGAAGGAGACAACAATTACCAAAAATCAATTTGGATTCATGCCTGAAAGGTCAACAATAAAAATTATATATCTTCTCAAGAAACTAATTAAAAAGTATATGGAGCAAAAGTAAGATCTACACATTGTATTCATTGACTTAGAAAAAACTTATGATAGAGTTTAAAGAGAAATTATGTGAAGAATTCTAGAAAAGAGAAGTATTAGCGTAATATATATTGAACTAATTAAGGATATGTACGAGGAAATAATGATCAAAGTGAAAATTTCATGCGGATTAACTGAAGCATTTCCAATAAAAATATCGTTACATCACAGATCAACTCTAAATTCCTATCTTTTTATACTAATCATGGATGAACTCACTAGACACATTCAAGATACAGTACTGGGGTGCATGTTGTTTGCAAATGATTTTATTTTGATAGATGAGATGTGTGAAAGAGTAAATGTTAAATTAAAATCTTAGTGGAAAACACTAGAAGTGAAAGATTTTAGGCTTAGTAGAGCAAAGATAAAATATATGAAATTTAAGTTTAGCAATATTAAACGTAATAAGACAAGTGTTAAGATAGGAGATGACGAATTGTCTAGAACTGAGAACTTTAAGTATTTAGGATCATTTTTGTAAGACGATGGAGAGATTGAGATAGATGTCTTACATAGAATACAAGTAGGATGATTGAAATGAAGAAAAGCGTCATGTATTTTATGTGATCATAAATTACCTCTAAAACTTAAAGGGAAGTTCTACAAAATGACGGTTAGATCTACTATGTTATATGACGCTGAATGTCCGATTATGACTCGAGCACATGAGTAGAAGATGAAAGTTGCAGAAATAAGGATGTTAAGATAAATGTATGGACACACGAGGATAGATAGAATAAAAATGAGAGTATTAGAGAGAAAGTCGGAGTTGCATCTATTGAGGAAAAATTCTGAGAGACACATTTAAGGTGGTACAAACATGTACTTAGACGATCAATAAATGCTCCAGTTAGGCGATATGAAACTATGACAAATACGCACATCAAACGAGGAAAAGAAAAACAAAAAAAGGCTTAATTAGCAACAATAAAATAAGATAAAATTTATTTAAGTATAGATGATAATATAGTAGGGGATAGAGTCCAATGACGTAAAAGGATCCATATAGCCAATCTCACCTAGTGGGATAAGACTTGGCTATGGTGGAATACTCTCTTATCTTCAAATTTATATAATGCAAAGAGACCATAGGCTTTGTATAGCTTTATATTGCTTGTCAATCTGTCAATCTAACACAACTCCTTACATTTTTGATCCCAAATCTTTATAGGAAATTAGGATGCAGATTGAGAGAATAGGTGGTTAAATAGGTAATTTTCTTCCATAGATAAAATTGTGCAAGCAATACCTTGAACAAAGAGAAAACAAATGGGATCTTCAAAAAAACAAAAAAATATAAGTAGGTGATGAAATGAATCTGTGAAATTAAGAAATTCTCATAGGATATTGAAAGTTTGAAGCTGACATGTGAAAGTAAAAAATTTGAAAGTGGTCAAGGATTTAGGAAAAGAATGGTTAAGTTTTCTCATTTGTTTAATGAAATTACTGTCAATAAATAGTAACTATCATTCATTACCAAAAATAGTGATGAAAACGAGCTAATGAGCCTTTCAAACCTGGGAAATAGATAGTGTATCTGGAGAAAGCTTACTAGGCCATACATCGATGATACTGAGGAAGTTGGGGCTTTCTCTTTACAGAAGTAAACAATATTACAAGACAACTAATGGAATTCAAAAATAGTTGAAAACCAATTTGTTACTGAACCCTACAAAATTAAGTTGCTTAGTATTAACTGGTCAGCCCTAAGTTTCATTATAATATGTTATGCAGAGTGCATCTGATGGTGAGTTCAGGATCCAGTTTAAGTACAAAACCATCAGCCCTTAACTGGAGGGATAATGAAATGGTTTCATTAGATACAGGTTGATTAAAACTTCTTTTGTTGGTAAAGCATACATAGCAGAACTAAACTGATTTATAACACTAGTAGATCTAGAGAATAAAGCAATGGCACTAAAACCCAAACGAATTATATGCTTAAACCTCTGTATTCATGGTATCATCCCCTTATTGGATAATTATGTAATTTACATGGCATTAACTTTCAATTGAAATTTCAAGTTCAGGAATTTTTTTCCCTTAAAAGAGGAATTGACACCCCCCCCATAAGTAGATTCTCCTTTCTACAATTTCGGGTGTGATAATTTCTGGATAAATTACCAATAAATAACATAGTGGACAATAATTGATATGTTTGCCAACACTTCTTAATTGAGACGGTGATACTTGCCTTTGGCTGCACCAAGCACAATTGAAAGTCTAGTTGGCCAATCAAGAGTTTTCCTTTTTGATGCTTCCCCTACAAAACGTGTTTTGAATAAGAAAAGAAAGATGCTAGAGAATGGAAAACATAAAGTTTTGTGTAAAAATTACCATAAAGTCTATCTTGCAGAGAACCATTTGACATGAAAGGATAAACAAGTATTTGTTGATCGTTTTCAGAGCAGTAGCCAAGAAGCGGTACCAAATTTTCATGCTTGATTGTTGAAAGAAGATTTACCTGTGAAAAGAAAGAGAAATCACATACAACAAGAAAAGCACAACTTTGGTGTTTATGTCCACTTATGTAAACAAATTATTGAAACCATGTGTCCATATTAAGATTGAAACTTTACTAGGAATACTTCACTTCAGTTATTGCCATTTCTTTCAGGTTTGTACAAAATGAATTCCATTACAGAAGGAATGGTGTCCTCCAAAAGAGGGATGAAGCACTAAAAACTATGAGAAACCAACTACAACAAAGCTAGTTATATCCATTTAGTTAATACAAGTAGCTGATATTGATTACAATATCAGAAGTAAAAATCCAGGCTCCCATATTAAAGCTTATAGGGAAAAAAAAACTGTACCAACTTACCTCATTATTAAATTCACGAGTTCCCTGAACTGATGTGGATGACCGAACCTTTACTGCAACTTCTTGACCATGTGGGAGAATGCCACGGTAAACAGATCCAAAACCACCCTCTCCAATCAAAATTTTGTAGTTGCATGTTGCTGTTTCTATATATCTAAGATCAAATTGATGTACTACCAGACTTATTGAAAGGTCATGAATGCTAGACTCTGAGAAAACTGGATCTGCATTTGTCAGAGCAGCAATGACAAATCTACTAGAATAGAAATAAATTACGAAAGAAGTTATGCTAATGGGAACATGTATAACATTAAGAATTGTTAACATCATTTCAATAATCTTATAAGGTAACAAGACGTGCCAATGGGGGTAAAAGATTGGTTATACCAAAATATAGTATCTCTAAGGAACAAAAAAATGAAGGTTCTATATGGCCTGGCTAGAGGGGGAGTGAATAGATGGCACACACAAATTTGATTCCTCTCACAAAAGCAAAAAAACAAGGATTAGTAGTGTGAGCTCATGTGTATTTATTTGATCAAGTCAAAGTATATATGTAGAGACAATAAAATGAATACAAAATAAATATAATGCTAACACAAAATATAACACCATTCAAAGAGTCCACTCCTACTCCATGGTTTATAACATGTCCGGTGTGTCACTCCAAATAATTTTCATCAAACCACCCCATCACAAAAGGTAATAGGGTAAACTCCAAATAAGGATAACATTTGAACCAACCTTCATGATTTCACAAATTATCATAAGCTTAACCAGTCACAAGGATTTACTCAAACAAATCCTTACCTCTTCATATGAAGATAAAAGTAAAGAACTAAGGGAGAGATAAACTACTAAGAGCTTGATGATTGAAGCCTTCCAAATTCCAATACTTCTCCAAGCTCTTGTATTTTTCTTTTTTCAGGAACTTGTATTGCTTGAGCACACGAAATTAAGATGTTTACATGAGTTCTTATTTACCAAAAACTTACCAAGGGTTTATATACAAAACCTCCAACTATTCAGTTCACTTCCAGTCACCACCAATAAAGTGGAAAAAGTCTCCAGTCAACTAAATGCTCAAATATGATAGTTGGATGATAACGACTATATCACATGTCAACGGATTTTTTTTTTGTTAGCTACTCAAGTTTCCAATCGACTAAAAATCTATCGAGTTGATTATTGTCAAATAAAACCATTTGAGCATAAAAATTAAATATATGAATCGAGTTGACTATTGCCAAGTAGAAACTAAAGATTTTAAGATATGTAGAATAAAAACTAAATATATGAAATGTAGTTTTCATATTCAGAAAAAAAAATGAAATAATTAAAATGTATACCAATCTTGTAGGTAAAACTTTTAAATAAGTTAGGTTCATTATCAAGATGAAGGGAATATTGATGAAGATATTAATAGGATAAAGAATGAGAGCTCAGTGTACTTGGGATAAGCACGGACAAGCACAGTGTAATGATAACAATAACAACGATGATGAGTGATGCAATACCATGTAATTTTTTTTAAAACATCCATTCTACAATACAAATTGGTTATATAATTTCATATTTAAAATTTGAATTTGTGCATGTGAGTTAATCATGTGTTCAAATGATGCTAATGATTAGTTCATTCACTCCATGTATAATATTTATTCAATTAGTTGCTTTAAAAAAAATTCAAATATGAAGTTGACATTGTTATATCTTGTTGACTTGAGGACATGATTGCTATGGTATTACAATTCCAATTAATTTACTAGCTTATGTCCCAGTTCATATAATAGCATGATCATTGTTGATATACCCTTCAAAAACTAGAAGTTAGAAATGTTTCTCAGATCTCAAAGATAACATTTCTCATGTATGTGTTTAAAATCATTACCAAATGCATATGATTAGAAAATTTTAAATCATACTTTCAATTTCCAGGTGTTCTCTTCTTCTAGAGCGATGGGACCGTTTGTAGAAACAGTTGAAGAAAGTACCAAGCGCACAAATGAAACTAAGAGATCCACCAGCTCCCATGAAATAAATTTTATGAGAAGTGGCTTCCAAAGCTTCTGTACTGGGGCAGTTTCCAGAACTGAATATCACAGTCAAAATGAAGACTAACATATCAGTTCAATAGTTATAGCAACTTTGATTAAGCATAGCATAATTTTTGTACCTTACAGTAACATTGCCTCTTAGTAAACCAAGAGGAAGTTGATTCTGCAAGTGTGGGTTGCATTCTATGGACCTGAAATAATAAATACAAATGTTGGAACTTTAAATGTGAAGCGTATATATGAAGAAAGAGACAACAAGTATATGGATGAAGAAATAAGACTTGTTGCAATTGAATGCATAGTAAAAGAAATTAATCAAACTCAAAGTAAATGTAAGAAATACAAATGCTATAACAAATTAACCTACAGCTTTGATAATTGGTGGAGTGACACAAAAGATTCTGGGATGGACCCTGTGAAGTTATTATTCTGTAAATACCTGATAAAAAAGAATCCACATTACTCAAAAAGAGGAAAGGCAAATATCACTAAGCAATAAATGCTGTAAATCCATGAAACAGTGATACATACAGCTCCTTTAGCTCTGATAGGTCACCAATGCATGCTGGAACTGACCCTTGCAAATTGTTGGATGAGAGATTCCTGAAATGATAGCAAATTAGAATGTTCCATGTGAAGGAATTATGAATAGTTCAAGGAGAAAAGGAGACCATGCAGATCACAGGAACTAAAAGAGGATTCTGAGAATTTTTGACCATTCAAATGAAAAGAACTTACAGCTGTGTGATAGTTAATGAATGGTTTAACATTTGACAACTGAAGCCTTGCCATGGAGAAGGGAAGCATGGATCCCCAAACCATTTTGCAAAAATTTTGTTTCCTTGATTCGACCAGAGAAGCTCATTCCTAAGTTGCTCTGCAGCATCCACTACATAAGTCTCTGTTCTGACATCACCTGACAAAAAGTAAAACAAAGGCCATTCTTAGAGGCTTGCAAGTAGTAAGTGCCAACTAGGAAGAAACCCTAGCATATATGTACTCTAACGTTAGTTTCATTATTGAAGAGAAATGCTTGATATTGTGTAACCACAGGATGCCAACTGTTTACAAATGAAACTCAGGAGGATGGACAAGCAACATCGAATGGGACTGTGCAGCTGTGGATATTTTATGCAAAGCATAATAGAAAAGAAAACAACAGGAAGTCAAAACATTTGTTGGATTCAAGATAAAGGGTGTAATCTGATAGCCATATACTATCCCTATTTGAAATTTATTAAGTCTAATAGCTAGAAGTTCTGAATATATAGAGCATTGCCTGACTAATGGATAATGCAAATGTACTTTAAAAAACGTGCATGACTAACTCATAAATGCAATTGCTTCTCAACAGAAACACAACTAAGCTCACGAGTTAACCTCCTAGGCATAAGCTCTCTACAATGGGAATGCTCTATGAACCCCTGGCATTGTTCAAGCAAACAAGAAGACCAGTAACAAAAATGGTTTCAACTTTTTATTGGTGCAAAAATGCTCCCAAGTGATTGGGTTTGACCAAGTGGTTTTTGATATGTTTTATAAAGGGTTTAAAATAAATTTGACCTATGTTGCTAATGTGTGCGTCAAATCTGCTGTGCAGTAGTGTACAACAAAGCTTGGAAAGCTCATTGACTTAGAGTGGTCAAGTTGTTTGGTTGCAGATAATCTGATGGCAATGGTCTAATGGGAGGCGTACCCATGAAGGCAAAGGATGATCCATGGATAAGCTTAGATATCCTGGTGCATTCAAAGGATTAAGGATGTCTAATGCAAGGTATACTCTGGGGCAGCCCAAAGGAGGTGAACTCATAGGTGAAGGGTGATGGATGACATAGTCCATCTGAGGGACTAAGGACATGACACGAGATAAACCCAAGAACGATGAAGAGAATCAACAATGGTTTAAGATTTGGAAGCGTGTGAGGTGTGAGAGATTACAAAGGAGTGTAATATTGAGGTTTTCTCTTTTGGGCAATGAGATTATGTGTATAATTTGGTAGGGGTTAGACCACCTAGTGGCTTGTAAGAAATCTTCAATCAAAGGACAATAGGTCTCAGGTTGTAGTTGGTACCTCAGCTCGATATCGTACTTTGTGTAAGTTTACAAGGGATAAGTTGAGGAAAGATCTCCATGTAGATTCAGTTGGCTAGAGTGGAATTAATTGTGAAGAGTTTCAGTCGACTCTGAGTTGACTGGAGAGTTCAGTTAACTAGAGAGTTCAGTCGACTCATGAGACAACTTGAGAGTTCATTCAACTCCTGAGTTAATTGAATGGTTTAAAGAACAAAATATTTTTTGTTTGTCGAAGGCTCTATTCAGTTGATCGTACAAGAATTCCAATTGACTACCCAAAGAGTCTTAGTCTTTCAACTATTAAATTTGTTTAAGTAGTCTATTGGAATCATTTCTGGGCGATTTGAAAACAGACAAAATAGAATCATCGGAGCTTTACTTATAAAAGCCTTAAATTGTTTAGGTGGTTAAGGGTGCATGAAATTGTTTCATATTTTTTTGTGACCAAGTGCTAAAGTGAAGCAACATCCAAGGGCTTATAGTCTAAGTGAAGAAGTCATTCTACAAGTTCTTGTTAATTTCCTCTCTTTAGCTAATTATTCCATTTCTTATTGAGAGCAAAGCTATATGTACTTATCCCAAAGGAATGGGAGTGTAAAGAGGCTTGCACCATTGTTTCTTCTAATGGAGAGGTTGTAATGGATTGATTGGGAGTATCACCTGTTATGTCATAGATTGTGGATCAGGAGCGGATTCTTTAGATCACGTAGAATTGTAGATTGTTTTTGCTATACTTTTGCTACGTATACAACTTAACATGGTCGACTGACTCACACACCAGCACCTCACTCAAATCTAGCAAGTTTGATTATCTTTATCTTGCAAGAAAAGTTTCTATTTTAGGCCACAGCTATTCAACCCTCCCTCCTGCAGGTGCACTCCATCCATTCACACAATCCGACACTTTAAAGGTTGACTTTGCTTAACAGTAAGTTTTATGACACATGTAGAATTAACATCACAAAAACTAGATGCTACTCAAATACGGATATCATTTAAATGGCACGCCGAATTATCATGAATTATTAGGCATGAAAATTGAGTTATCACCTTTAGGAATCAATTTGTCTTATTTGCAGGAAAAGAGGAATTTTATTCTCTGATGTACCATTCTCCTTCCTAAGAACTGGAAGTATGACAAGGAAATCATAGGAGACATCCCTATAATATCATGCTTAAGGGTATTCTGAAGCTAATTTTGTAGACATCGTAGGAAAAGTCTAGTTATAAATTTTATTGGAAGTAAAAGAACATATTGTAATAAGCTCTGAGAATGGAAGTAGCCAAGAAACAACTAGCAGATGTTTTTTTTGTTTTGTATTAGCAGATCAGGTTCTCTTTGACTCCTTATATTAAAGGAAGCATATTAGGATGATTGCATAGCTAATTTTCTTTAGTGCCTATTCAGTTATTTGCCCATATGTTGACAACTACTAGTAAATCCAACTACACAGTGAAGCTAAGTTAACTACCATGTGCTGATTTTGAAGAATAGTCCATCATCCCAACCAATATTGAACCACATCAATGACACAAATTAAGAGATTTTTTAAAAAAGTTAATCAATCATTTTGTTGTTCTTTGTAATCGTAAAGTGTCTCTAAAACTTAAAAGAAAAATTCTAAAGATGATGGTTAGACCTGTTATGTTATATGAAGTTGAATGTTGGAATATAACTCGAGCACATGAAAAGAAGATGAGTGTCGCAAAGATGATGATGTTAAGTTGGATGTGAAAATATACAAGGATAGATAGAATAAAAAATGAGAGTATTAGAGAGAAAATCGTAATTGTGCCTATTGAGAGAAAACTCTGAGAGACGCGTTTAAATAGCACAAGCATATACTTAAACGACCAATAAATGTTTCAATTAGGCGATATAAAATTATGACAAATATGTATATTAAACGAGGAAAAGAAAGACCAAAGAAGATATGGTTATAAGGTAAAATTTATTTAAATATAAAAAATGATATAATAGGAGATAAAGTCTAATAGTATAGGAGGATTTATAAAGACGACCCCACCTAGCGGGATAAAACTTGATTGTTGTTAACGCCATCATTTGATTTGATGGCCATGAATAGCTCAAATAGAGACAAAATAAAAATTTGGACATTAAAATACTGAAAAAGGCCTAGCGGAATCACTAGACATTTATTGTGCCGTCCCTAATCTCTTTCCTTATCCATTTTTATTCCATAATCTGGCCCAATTTTTGCGATAACTGGAAATGGTACTTCCTCATCCCCACAAGTCAAATTTTACTAAAATTCAATGGTAATGTGAAAATGGAATTTTTATCTCTTAATGATAAAAAAAAAACCTTACTTAATGGTAGATAATCAATGACTTACACCATCCAACCAAGCTTATAAGGCTCAAATCGTAATCTTCTGTATCGACTTTCGAAAAGTTAAGTGTTTTTCCTGCCTGTCCACAGTTCAACTTCTATGGAAGATGAGTTGAATATTTACACATCAGAGGCGACTCTTTAAAAACACAAACGGCAGGAAGAATGCGCTCTTGAAATCAGACGCCAAATTAACAAAATTCCAATCAACACGAAACCAAGATGAGTAGTAGAAGGCTGCATGCTCGATTACCTTGCTGACTATTTACATGAGCGAATAGCTTCAAGAGGAGCAAGCAAAGGATCATCATAATAGCTGGACCAGCATCCTAGCCCGGTCACAATCATCGCCAGCGTCGGCACCGAGTTCCATCACGAGAGGGAATCCTAATCCGTATCGCTGGATGTGGCGGCGCGAAGAATCGCCGGGGACGAGGCGTACGGTTGAGTTTGGTGGGGAAGACAAGGTCGCCGATGGTTTGGTCCGCGCTAGAGGCCAATGACACCGGAATCTAGCAGAGAGGAGCGGAGCGAGCATGGGACAAAATGTAAGTTGCGAAACAATTGAACAGTGGGGTGGTCAAAGCCCAAGATAAAAACGACTCACGGTGCTCAGGTCTCCGTCTCGCTCGCTATATGCTATCAACAATTCTTCTTATTATTATTATAAGATTGAAAATTTTAAAATACAAAAAAACACCAACAAGTTGGCTGAACAAGTCAATCGATTAACAGGGTCGCCAATCAAATATAACTACTGAGCACTTGTATAAACGTTTACATCTTCGAAACAGTGACACAATTGGATGTTCTATAAAATAGCTTAGCAAAAGCAAACATGCAAGATTGGACCGGATGTTTATAATCAATTATTCACAGGTGCAATGACAGTAAAGTAGCACAGATCCAAATGAGATGCAACATGAACAATAAATTTAAAAAAAAAATTGCACAAGGAAACAGTACTCTAAACTTCTTCCGTCCACAAATATATCTACCATTAATATTGTATACATGATCGCTGCTACCGGGAAAATCGACCAACGACTCTGATATTGACTAGAATTTCTAGCAGTCGTCCTCCAGTTATGCTTCACGGCTAATACTCATTCACAGCTTCGCCTGCAGCAGGCAGCACAGACAAGATTGAGCACGTTAAAAAATTTGGAAGAAAAAAAATAGTTTGATATCTGTGGACTGGTGAAATTATACAGTAACTCTTCCAGGACAATTCAAGGGAAGAATCTACCTGAGAATACAGAAACGTTCCGAGAATAGCAATGGCAGCACCAAGGGCATTGATGGGCTGGACAGGTGTGTGGAAGATTATGATCGACGAGACGATGACGGAAATCCTCTTCAGGGTGTTTCCAATGCTAAATGTCAAGGGTGAGATTTCATCCAATGACATATAGGATACTTGGTTATACAAGTGATAGAACACACTTTGGGCGGCCACCCACCTGATCAAAAGAAGAAAAGAAAGAAAATCTCAATTCGAGTAGTTTCACACTTGGCAGATGAAACTCTTATCAGGTATCGACTAAGAGAGGCCCTATTATGAAAGTAGAGAAATCCTTGTTTCTCTCGATATTTCTACATGATTTTGGAGGCCAGCGAGTGCAAAAGAACTTATTTAAATAAAGATTACAAATTTATGGAAATAGAAAATTGCAAGAAAACGTTGATACTTACCAGACAAATTGGGGACCGATTTGTGAGATTGCCTTCTGCCAACCGGCTGCCCACATTTTGGGACCTTCCACTGCAATTGCAAATGGAGTGAGTATTAACAGGGATAACATAGAGAGGCAGGCATAGTAGTTCATCCCGCTGACAGACTTCCCACTCATTCCCTTCTTTGAGAAAATATTCCTAAAAACAAATGCAAGGTTTGATACCATCGCCCCCATAAAACCTGTAAACAAAGAAGAAAAAAATGCTAAGATTAAACAATTCCAATGTAAAATAGCATAACGGAAACAAAGACTATACATAAGGTATGTAGTGTAGTTGATAGAAGAAAGATTAATTGGGAAGAAATCAACAGAAATTGTTGGAGTATCAATACATGGTCGCACTTTCCTATACGTAATTGCTGAATAAAATGGCAAACAAATCTATCCCATGCAAGATCAACAGAGAAAAATGAAAACTTTATTCCAATGTCATACCAGTGATATTAAAATTCAACTCCGTTAGGGCAGACAAGGCACAGCCACCGATGATGGGTAGCAGCGAGAGATAGACGGGCATAGGAAAAGACTCCCCGAGCAAAAACCTCGACACCAGGACGCTGAAAGCCGGCTCGCCGCTCTTGATTATGTGGGTGAAGGAAACAGCCACTTTCGACATGCTTATTGTGGCTGCCACATGCCCAATCGTGTGCGCCAATGCGACCTGCAATCGATTGAGAGTCTTCGTTGTCAGAATCCAATTAAGAACGAAGGCGGAAGATTCAAAATTTTTAATCCCTAATTAACGAGAACATTGATTTAATTACTCACCGGAGCTAGGGATTTCCAGAAATCCAAGTCGGTCTTGGGCGGCTCGGCAACCCTAGCAGCCCAGGAGGCGAGCATGATGAGGGATCCAGCGGCCAAGGAGAGAGTAGAGGTCAGCCAAGGGTAGGGGAAGGCATTGAGCACCTTTTTATTGTAGATGTTGAACACCACGTTCAACGCCCACCACATCGCGAAGTAGAAGCCGATCTTGAGCCTCTGGGACGCGGCCGAGTGCTCCTCCCCGGCCGGGAAGGAGATGGCCACGTACCGGTCCGCCTCGTACGCATTGGTCTCCGATGACAACCGCCGAGGCTTTTCGGAGCCTAATCCTTGGCGAGTGGCAGCCAGGTAAAGGGGCCTATGAGAGTCAAGGCAAGAACTAGGAGCTTGGGAGGAGAAAGGGGCGCGAAGTGGCAAGCTGAATCGCGGCATTGGAGCCATCGATGCTTTGGCCGGCGCCGCGGCGACCACGGACAAGGAAGAAGCAGCTCGGACGGAGCAAATCATCCTCGCAATATGCTGCACCGAATCACAATGATGATCAATGCCACAACTTGGCGAGCGTCGAACAGAATCAGCGAATGAAATCTGCGATCCTCCTCCTCCTCTTGGGGCTTGAGAGATCGAAGACGCGACAGGTATTTATAGGCAGGAACGCTCCCTCGACGCTAGCGCAATTCCGCGAACCGACTTACTTGCGCAAACAAATTTGGAATTGGTTACTATTTTTATTTTTATTTTTAAAACCCTAAATTCATATCTTTGACTCAATCGATGATCTAGCGGTTCAAATAATTCGATCTCTCTGAAAATTTAAATTCAAAAAAAAAATTGATTTCCAAAAAAAGAAGAAAAAATCCTTGCGACATAAAAAAATCACACATCGTATCTCAAAGTTTTTTTTCTTTTTCATCTTTGATTTGATGGTTTCCTATTTTAATGGAAAAGATCACCGTAAAAATCTCAAATGTTGAATTAGAATTATGAAAATTTCCCATTTATATATTTTTTTTCAATGTCATATTTGATCGATTCATCACTTCATTTAATTTCCAATAACGATACGATTAAATTCCTCTAATAAACTAGTTAAACTTCAATATGCAGTGTCCTCGTCGCCCTGCAATGGCATCGATTCTGTGCCGCAAAAGAAAGAAAAAGGAAATAAATAAATATAGTGCACTCTGTTTCGGAAGCACGAGCAGCCGACGGCACTGCGCGCCTGCGCGGAGCACGTGGTGAAGGAGCGACGGTAGGAAGGAGACGACGGCCCAGGCCGGCGACAGCGTCGCTATCTTCCTCGCAGCCCGATAGCTCCGCTGGCGCTGCTCCATGCCGTTGGCGTCCACTTCCCACGGCTGACGGGACGGGAGGCCACGTGAACTGAAACTCGCGGACCATGTTTAACCATGATGCATATGCCATCGACGGGCTTCGTGGTCCCACCGCAGCAGCGTCCATGGCGTTCTCAACGTGATCGATAAAATCCGTCAAAACCAATCTCTTGTGTGCGATTTTTAGTTCGTCGTTAGTGAATCAATATAAATTTTTTTTGTTTCTCTTGATTTTGTGGATTTCTTCTTGTTTTATGAGGGAAACGACAGCTGATTGATGACTCGCATTTCAGAGCCAGGCGGCGGGCGGAATTTCGACGGAGGAGATGAACACAAAACCAACGGTGGTGGTGTTTGCGAGCCCGTGCAGTACAGCGATCTTAGTGGATTTTATGGGTAAATCCATATTTACCTTCAGTATAAAATTTAATATTTACTTTTTTTTTTTGCTTCTTCTTCATAAATTCCAATCGCAACGCACTTAAATGCTTTATGATTATTGTACTGCACCTGTGGGTGTAAATTATAGTCAGGTTGAACTCGTGTTAATGATGCTTCAGCAAAATTTTATATCTAATACTTTTATAATAATTTTGATAATTAATAAGAGCATAATGTCTTCAATTTATTAGAAAGGACAGAATGACACAATAAATTCTAGGGCGGCAAAAGAGGGGCTTAATACATTCAAATGACTGAGGACCTGACGAGAGATTGATCCTTGGATAATGTAAAGTTATATTAGAAAAGATGATCTGAATAGCCATCTAGACAAAATCCAACGATCAATAAATGAAAAAACATTTGAAGTTAATGAGTTAGGATGATATACAGATGAACAAATCACTTAGGGAATCTCTGTTAGAATGAGAGGATCAAAACTTATCCAGCAGATTGCTGGATGTGAACACTGCTTGTGTTCAGAGGGAAGAGAGAAAAAAATTTCAAGAATCTTATCTACAGCAACTTAATAATCCCTTCCTACAATTGGTAGTCAGCGTTTAGGAAAGCCTCATACTGTGTTCCCTTGAGTGCATCATAGACAGAACCCCAGTTCTCAATCTGATCGGATAATGGCTTCTTGTGGATTTTTACGTGACGGCTGAAAAGTTTCTGCTTGGGCAATTTTAAGAAATCCAAAACATCCATCAGCTTCTGCATAACAAATGGCTATTAGAGTTACGCTGGTCTGAACTGTAATAAGTGATGTATTTACAAGGTAGAGCAATAGAGAACTTACAGTCCTGTTGTTGACAAGATCCTCGTAATATAATAGAATATGACGGGAGCTGTTGAAATAGTTCAAAGAATCAGCACCCAATTTATCGACATGCTTTAGCTCAGGGATCAATGATGTTATATTGATTGTGGGCTTATATTTTGCAAGAATGTCAGCCTGCATATTGTATAAGTAACAACTGTTAAAATTCTAGTTTGTGTGAGAGATATCAGGGTTCTAGAGTTCACACATTTCTCAAGTAGGATAAATATACAATAACAGGATACCTCATCCTTGGAATGCACATGGGCTTTATGGGTCCCATTTAGTTGCTTTGCATTGCGATCGTGAGTATTTGCAAGTATTGAAACTGAACGACGGAGTAGATTTCTTCTGAAAAGAAATATTGCAAAAACTCCTCTCTCATTGAAATACTCGTTTATGCTTTTGTGATGTTGCATGACACCCTAAAAGAGCAGGTAAGCTTATCAAAACATTACACAAAAGATAAACCAAAGGCAGCACGATTACATGCAACATAGGAACAAATACATATTGTTAAAATCGCTAAGTGTTTGGATCTCAAAAGAGAAGTCGGCAATGAAATTCAAGGTGAAAAGCTATTAAATAAATCTAAAATAAAGCTTGTTCCCAATACCAACATTTTTAGGAACTTGGTTAACAGTAATATTATAACACAACCATGACTCTTGGTGCATTATGATTGTGTTCTTATAATGGATTAATAGAGACAGTAGCTGGAAAATAAGTCCCTTTTGAAACTTTAGTTGGAAGTTTGTAAAAAGTTCTATAGCCTGCATGTCAACAAGCATCAGGATCAGCTGACACTCTAACTAATACATTCTAGCTTAACACGACTCATGATCCACTCACAACATCATACAAATGACTGAATCAATAAGTTCCATTGGCTCATTCTAGGTTTATACTATTTTTTTGGTCAACAAAAAGATCAAGTCGAGCCAAAATTTTATTCATGAATCTTAATTAGCAATACAAAAGAATGCACCTCTACAACCCTTGTTAACGTCATCTGCCAAGCCTTATTAAGGCCAACTTTAATGGACAAGGGTTTAACATCAAGAATGATCGGTGGGCTTGTACATGACAAAAATACATCAATAAAGATACCATTATGATCTTTACAGACGCCCCCAAGCCACTATATTGAAGGTTGACCATCCAAATGATTATTGCAACCAAACTTAGCGCTATAAATTTCCCAACTGAAGCCAGGCTAAAATGGGAGGAGATTCATGACATCAGTTTGCTGCCGACGAATCATTTAAGTAATCAAAATCAAGCTGAATATGGTAGAAAGTATAAAATTTCCTAATTCCATGATCCTTAATTATTAACTGTCTCTGCAATCAAGATTCTGAATAATTTTGCAGGAATAGTAGTTGCATCTAAAATAGTAAGGATGACACTTCTGTTCAACCAATAATCATGTAAAAAACTAGTTGATCTGTCATTGCCTAGTTTCCAAACGATACCAAGAGCTATCTTCATCTATGTACTGCAAACACTGCACCAAATGTGTGACTCAGCCAAAGATGATTGCTAATTTCCTGTCCAAAATTCTCATACTTTGTAACACCCGTAAATTCTTTCAATATTTTTCCTAAATATTGAACATGTCTACATGAATGATAAGCTTAGGTTATGA
>JBAMHZ010088195.1:0-16735 GCA_037177395.1 Alpinia galanga | reverse complement strand
AAAATAATTTAAAATTACCTATCAAAAGCAGTTAGTTCATATGTTTTTAATATTTTATTGATCAAAATTATGCTAGGTCAGTAAACAAAAAATTTTGAAAATTTAACCAAAATTTATTTTGATTGATAAATAATTATCAAAACTCAATAATTTTTTAACATTTTTTTGGTCAAGATTTGATTTGACCAGAAAATTTTCATTAATAATCTTAACTTTTTTTTTTTTTTGGCCGTGACTGCGTAATATTATAACGTGCTTAGATTAACTTAGACGAGTTATAACATGTTAAAAATAAATATTGACACATATTTAACACTTAGGGATGTTTATAAAACTTTATATGTTGGTATAGTTATAATTTGATTATTTAATAACAATTAGAAGTATCTTTTTTGTTTTACATTGCTTATCATAAATATTTATTTACCTTTTTAATAGGAAATATGTTATGCTTTTATTGATATGCTTGGTGCTCATTTGTAATTATTATGACGATGCTTAAACTGGATTCATGTTTATCATATTTTTTTTAATTAGGGAGAAATACGGAGTTGTATGTTAGTAAACATTTGAAGTTTCTTATTGTTTTGCTGCTTCCGCACTACAAGAAAAATATAATTTAAAGATTAAATTAGAGAACGATTTTTGATTTCTAAATTGCTTAAAAACTGTTTTAGAGACTAAATATTTCAATATCTAAATTTTTAGTTCCTAACAGTTAAAGACTTATTTAAAATGCAGTTTCAAAATTAGAAATCAATTTCTAAATCGATCTCTAAATTTAGAAACCGATTTTGAAATTGTAATTGGAAAATTTTAAAATTTAAAGATCGAAATATTCAATCTCTAAAACAGTTACTAACGATTATAGAGATCGAAAATCGATTTTTAAATAGGTCTTTAAATTATTTTTTTTAATACATTAAATTTTTAAAATAAAAAATATAAAAAATGATAAACATAATTTCATAATTAATATACTGGATAAGTACAACAATAATGAAATTAAAAACACTTTCATTGAACAAATGGTATTAATATGATAAATGATGAGATGGCAAATCATATTAAAAAAATATGTTGTTTACAATAATAGTCCGTTTAAGCTAAGTCAAATCTCATAAAATCACAATCTATCACTTACCAAATACTCCACCTTTAAAAAGTTGATTAAATCTTCATGATGAATCCATTCCATATGTGAGAAAACTTGGCTATGTGCTTTCTCTCGATCTCTTCCTGCAAATTTGATCTCTCGATCTCTCCCTGCAAATTCAAAGCTTGGATGATAAGTAAAAAAAAATTGAAATTCTTTCTTGATTCAGAGGGTCAATTGAAGATAAGACAATTAATGTATACTTCAAATTTCAGAAGAAGGGACTTCTTCCTTGCTGGATCAAATGATAAAGGATCTTAGGCGCGTTGTTGGTGATGCTGAGACAGAGGAAGAGAATGAAGTAGGAGGAGATTCTAATGCCAGTGAAGCGCAACCCCGAGTCGACAGAACCGGCCGTGGAGAGCTACACCGAAGAGATCGAAGTGGGAACAACGAGCTGATCGCCGCGGCGACGATGGCAGTGTCGGAGGAGGAGGTGAAGAAGTTGGCAAAGAGTGGGTGCTTGGTGTTCTGCGTTGGGGAGGCACAGGTGTATACGCTGGAGCAACTGATGAAGTCGTCAGCAGAAATGCTGGGGAAGGGGAAGCTGGCCACAACGTACAAAGCGGTGTTGGAGAACAGGCTCATTGTGATGGCGAAGAGGCTAGACGTGGCGAAGCTAGCAGCGACTGGAAAGGAGGCGTTCGAGCGACACATGGAAGTGTGGGGAGGCTGCGCCACCCCAATTTGGTGCCATTGTGATCATACTTCCAAGCTAAGGAGGAGAGGCTGCTGGTGTATGATTACAAGCCCAATGGAAGCCTTCATTCATTAATTCATGGTATGGACTTTTCTTATCCATCTTCTGTACAATGCTTTTTAGCAGATAGAACTTCCTACGAGTATCATCTGATAGTTTTTTTGTGGATCAAATTTGTTTTACCTAAAGATTTTAATGAATTCTGTCTGTAATCGATGATGTCGATGCATGAGGTAGTTTCATGATTCCTGTGGTGGTTGCCTGTGTGATAGGTTTGCTGCAAACTTAAAATATGCATATAGATATATCAATTCAGGCAGGATCTTGTAGAATCCTGAAAGAATGAGATAGATTTGATAGTTGATACATGAATTTAAATGATAATTATAGTTCCTTTTTTCAATTTTGATTAATCTTTTGCTGCTATCAGAATTCAGATTAGTATTCTGATTTATCTCATGTTTTAGTCTTGTGAGCATTCTAGATAGCAACATGAAAATTCTACTGAAAGAATGTCTATGGGTTATCACAGAGAGTAATTCCACGACTATTAATTGCTTTGTTTCCAGATAGGTGATAATCATGAAAGTGATAAACATTATGACAGTGTTCTTAGCACTTGGAAACCCAATCTAGCATGATCAAAATGTATATTTTCTAAGAATATCTTGATCGTCGAGTTTGTGCAATCTTACATTTGTCTTTCTTGTTTCAATATAGTAGAACATTGTTTCGACATAGTAGAAATGCTAAGAAGGTTTTGTCGAAAATCAAGCTACTTGTCATATGATTTAATATATGTTTTGAACCATCAAATGAGAATCATACAGACTAACAACTTGCTTCGAGATGAAATGGGCTCGACACAATTCAACATTGTCTCTAATAAAGTTGAATTCTGTTGTTCGATTGGTGCTGGTTTTTCTCCGTTTCATGCTTCTCTTAAATGATTCGTTCATGCTCAAATCGATGTTCTTCTTGCTATATAGGCTCGAGATCCACAAGGCCGAAGCCCCTTCACTGGACTTCATGTCTTAAGATAGCCGAAGATGTTGCACAAGGCCTTGCATACATCCACCAAGCTTCTCGATTAGTTCATGGCAACATCAAATCTTCCAACATCCTCCTCGGTTCTGATTTTGAGGCTTGCCTAACCGACAATTGTCTCTCATTCCTCGCGGAGTCATCGGACAACAATGAAGATGTCTCAGGATATCAAGTTCCTGAAACCCAAAGATCTAACGATCCTTTAACTCCCAAATCCGACATCTACTGTTTCGGTGTGCTATTGTTGGAGCTTCTCACTGGCAAATCTCCATTACATCATCCAGTCCTAATGGAAACTGATATACCTGCTTGGGTTCAGTCGACACGGGAAGACGGTGGAGACGATGAGCGCTTGATGATGATCGTCAACATCGCAGCAGCCTGTGTCCAGCCATCGCCGGACAGTAGGCCAACCACATGGCAGGTTCTGAAAATGATTCAGGAAGTGAAGGAGGCTGATACCGGCGACAATGACAGTGATTCCGCATCGCTTTCGTAAAACTTATGGACTCGAATCCAAAAAGAAAACCTCAGATGCAACATCAAACCATCCTTGCGGTAAGATTGATTGGTAAGTATGGCAGTTTGCTCTCATCTCTGAGTTCATAAGTCCATTGCTCATGTGCCTTTTTAGATCTTAACTGTGCTATACAAGTTTATAAGCTGCAATGAATAAGGATCAAGTTGGAACTTCCAGGTGTGCCAGAGAGATAATATTGTAAGACTATCCTTAGCATTATAATAGATTTTTTTTAATCGAATTGTCTTTTGTTCTCTTTGTTTTTGGAGTTTGGAATATTCTTTTGACAATTATGTTCAAAGAATGAAGGCTTCTGCTGATAACTATCACAACAATTCGATTGAAGAAATTGCACCAATGCGATTTTATTGATTAAATGGATCAAAAATTGCTATTGTATCTTTGTTGTTGTATTTTTTTTTGGTTGTTTGTTTTTTCATAAACACGAAATTTATCATATTTGTGCAATGTGATTGACTTGATCGAGACTAAGACCATAAAAGAACCAAAAAAATAGACCAAATTAATAATCGTGACAGGCACGTGATGTCGACGTCACACTCCCTCATCTTCCTTTCATTCCGGCGTACTGTTCGAACAGCTCGTTCGCCATCGCCGTGCTGGAGTTCTCGAAGGACTGGTTGCTGCTCGGCGCCGCCGTCGCCGGGCTTGCGCTCGTGCCGGTCGCCTCCTTATCGTCCCTCGGTGGAGGCGCCGTCGTCTGCTGCTGCCGCTGCACGGCAGCCTCAGGAGGGTTCGCCTCCTGCATCTGGAGTGCGTATTCCAGGTTCCAGAGCACGTCTCCCATGGACGGCCGGTCGACGCCGTAATTCTCCAGGCATTTCTCAGCTGCCTCCACGAACTTGTTGAGCGAATCCTCGTTGATGGTTCCGGCGATGTTGGAATCGATGATTTTTTCAATCAGCCCCTTGCGCTTCCACTGCAGCGCCCACTCCGCCAGGTTGACCTGCTCCCGCGGTAGCGAGGGATCCAGCGCCGGCCGCGCGCAGAGCGCCTCCAGCAGCACCACCCCGAACGAGTACACGTCCGACTTGTCCGTCAGCTGCTGGCACCGGAAGTACTCCGGGTCGAGGTACCCGAAGCTGCCCTTCACCGCCGTGCTGACGTGCGTCTGGTTCATCCCCGGCGCGTCCTTCGACAGCCCGAAGTCTGACACCTTGGCCACGAACGCGTCGTCGAGGAGGATGTTGGTGGTCTTCACGTCCCGGTGGATGATCCCCTGCGCCGTGCCGGTGTGCAGGTAGTGCAGCCCCCGCGCGGCCCCGATGCAGATCTCCAACCTCTGTTTCCAAGACAGGGGAGGCAGGCCACTGCCGTAGAGATGGTCCCTGAAGGGACCGTTGGCCATGTACTCGTACACCAGGATCATCTCCGAGTTCTCGTCGCAGTAGCCGATGAGCGAGACCAAGTGCCGGTGCCGGAGCTTGGATAGCATTTGGATCTCCGTTTGGAACTCATTGATCCCTTGCTCCGACTGCGGGTTTCCGCGCTTCACCGCCACCTTCGTGCCGTCCTCAAGCTCGCCGAGGTACACATTCCCGAAGCCACCGACGCCGATGACCGCGTTGTTGTCGAAGTTCTTAGTCGCTGTTTGGAGCTCGGCCAGGGAGAGGTAGCGGCCAAGGCCCATCCCCACGGTGGAGGAGAAGGTGAAGGCGCTGCTCTTGTGCGTGCTGTACCCGTAGCCGTAGCCTTTGCTCGCCGTAAAGCTCATGTTCCCGGTGTGCACCGGCAGGAGCCACGACGAGAAGCTGCCACGTCTCTCCCAATCCTGCGGCCGCTTCCGCCACTTCACCACCATCGCGCCGAGGCCGACGAACGCGCCGAACATCATCGCGAATCCCACCGCCGCCACCGTGCTCTTCGCACCGCCGCCGTCCCCGTCGTCGGCTTTTGACCCGTCGACTCCGAACTCGCCGTCGAGGCTCCCCACCGAGTTACTCAACTTCAAAATTTCGACGCCGTTGAGCAGCGCGTCGACTTGGCCGGCGGGTTCCTTCATCGGGCCGATTTGGACTGTGATCTGATCCGCCGCCACGGAGGCATTGAGGACGATGTCTTTGTAGTAAGGGGAAGCGAGCTCGCCAGTGAGGGTGGAGAGGTCGAGGCCGGAGATGGCCATCTGGCCGTTGACGTAGACGTTGAAGTAGAGGTCGTTGAGGGACTTGCTGACGATGTCGCAGAAGTGGAGCCGGAGGAGGTAAGCGAAGCTGGGGTCGACGGCGAAGCGCCACGTCACGTTGAAATTGGCGTTGGCCACTTCCGCGTCCGCCATTTCGACGGCGGTAGCGTACACTGAGTTGGGCGCGATGAGCGGCGTGACGCCCTCCGGGTACTTGATGATCCCGGGGGAGACGGAGACGTTCTTCCCGGTGGGCGATTGGAGGAATGCCGCGTCGGGCTGCCAGGCGCGTCCGAGGGTGTCGTTGGCGGAGGTGATGTGCGGCCCGCCTACGTTGATCCGGTACGCCACCTGGAAATGCAACCAACGAACATCAGACACAACTTCACCACCGATTTCACAATCAACACGATACTCTACCTGAAAGGCTTGGAGAGAGAGATCCACGGTCTCTCCGACGGGCGCAATGGCGGAAGCGGAGTCGGGGAGGAGCGTATCCGGAGCGGAGACGATCTCGATGCCATTGACAAAGGCAACGGAGTTACGAAGAGGCGAGAAATGCAGGGTTAGACGCGGGGCGGTGGCGTTGACAAGGTACTCCTTGAGGACCCACTCCGTGGGGTCGCCGACGGAGAAGCTGTGGAGCAGAACCAGTTCGTCGGTGGAGACGGAGAAGACAGCCTCGCTGAGGTTGAAGCTAGGGTTGTCGAGAGGGAAGAAGTGGAGACGAATCCAGTGCCAGCCGGGGCGGGCGAGGGTGAAGCCGTAGGTGGCTTCATCGCTGAAGATCCTGGCAGAGAGGTAAAGCGGGGAGGGAACACCACCAGCGACAGAAGCGGCGGAAGCGCGGACGTCGTCGCTGGCTGAGAGAAACTGGGCCGATTGCTCATCGGTCTTGAACGCGCGGCCATCCGGCATCGCGGCGACGGAAGCGGCGCCGCAGTCCAACAGAAAATTGTCGACGGGCGTGAACGGCACCACATCGGCAGCCACCGACATCGCCGAGGTGATGACCCAGAGGAGCGCGAAGCAGCAATCCATTGCTTTGTGTCTGGTTGTTTGTTTTCCTTCTCTCTCTCCGATCCCTTCCGAGAGAGATCAGGCAGAAGAAGGAAAAGGACAAAGGAAGAGGAAGAAGAAGGGATATAATCGCTGTTATGGTGCCATTTGCTCCATGAACGAGCCATGGAGAATGATACTATTTATGGAGCCATGGAAGCCTGGTCGGTTGTTGAGAAGAAGCCTCCTATTTCTATTCCCATCCACCATCCATCATCCTCTATTTTACCAATGCCAAGCTATTCATTTGACTTCAAATTTCTCCTCAATAATTATAATAATTAATCAAAATTATTAAATAATAATAATAATTTCTGAAAAAAAATTACAACCTTAGGGACACACTTTTTATTTCTTTTAATGACTTTTTAAGTTAAGATGATGTAATTTTAGTCAAATCTACTTTAAAAAAATTATGCTAATTAAAGATATCCTTTTGATTTTCTATAAATATTTTTAAAGATCAATTAATTGTAAACTATTTAAAAGATATATAATTTTGGTCAAAACTACTTAGAGATATAATACAACGTTATATTTCAAGTAATTGGTCTACTTAAGTCTAGTTCAAGTAGATTAGTCTAAGCCAACAAGCCACAACCATCAATCATCACGCACATGATATAGATGCATTTCGAATGTTAAGTATAGTGAGTCGGTGAGCCATGACCCTCGCACCTAGTATACACATCCTTTTCTAGTACCGAGCATCGAGGTTAGGTTAAGGATGACTGAATCATACCAAGCCAAGCTAGGCTAAGGGTGGACTAAACATGGACATAGAGGGTTTAGGGTTTACATAAACCCTAAACATGAACATATTAGAAGTGGTAAAGAAAAGTTCCTTGAGAATAATCAAAATAAGGGTAACAATTATTGTTTACATAAATAAATAAAACAAAACAAAACAAGAACATAACAACTCTGTGTGTTGTTCACCTCTTCATAGATCTTCCCAAAGAAACTTTATCGATCTAAAAAATAACCTAAAATAAAACAGCCATTTTGACAGTTGATGCGATACATTGAACTTCCTACTAAAAGTACCACCACTTGATCAGAGCTGAAATTTGAAGAACAAAGTAGCACTCAACTATAAAGAGATGCAAAAGTCGACAAATGTACAGTTTATAAATCCCCAACGCAGCTCAAGGATTGAACTTTGAAGAGTCCCTCATCTTTGTGTTTGTGTCAGCAGGTATGGATCGAACAAAAGAATGTCGATCGGTATTGGTATCGTATCAATCGGAACCCTTCCTATGATCCATCATTCTCCTTGTTACTGTGGTCTCCAAAGGGCAATGTGTAAAAGAAAGTTATAGTTCCAGATGAACTCTTGCATCATCCTGTTCTATATCTGCAGCGCTGGGTTCCGCTGCAAAGTGCATCAATTTTCGCAGGATGCTCGAACGGATAGCTTGCCTCGAGGAAGTTTGTCGTCTCTTCCTTTTGCGGAAACCAAAAGACGGCACCATGAGTAAACGACAACTCTGGATGCCATGTAAACAGGTTGACCATCTGCTACTTGTAGCTACTGCGGGCCAAAGTTGAGCTTTTCCCACCTGAATGGATCTACACTCCCAAGCTGTGGCAGGACTCGGAAAAATAAGCAGACACAAACACACACAGCGGCGATTGCAAGCATCGAATGGACGTAAGGCCGCTGAAGTAGCCCCGTTCGATGTGTTCGTCTAAGCCGCACATTCCTCACCATGGCACATTGAGCACAAGATCCTGACGCTGCAACTTGGGAGACATGCCTTCTCAGTTCTCCGGCCGTTGAGATCTCGCATTCGAATGATATTGTCACTTGTCCATTTGTCTTGTCAGCAAGCTTCCTGGCCACCAGATTGTTATAAGATATATTGTTGCTCAACATTGCATACATGTAGGGGGACTGATGATTGTCATCGAGCTCTGAATTCCAGCACTTCAAACCAATCTAAATAACCAGAGATATAGAAAGTTAACTGCCAGTTAAGGTTCCAAAAGCATACAAAATGATTGAACAACATAGTTAAAGTGAGTATTACCGTTCGACCAAAACAAGCCAGTTTGATTCCTGATTGGTTTATCATAGAATATAAGAGAGAAGAAACAAGGTAGAAAATTGAAAACTCAATTTACCTCTTGTGGATCGTTAGTGAGCGCATCAACCATGTCAACTGAGTCCTGCATAGTAGCAGCCATATGCAATGGGGTAATGCCACCAGGTCCAGCCATGTTCGGTGGGAAAAGATACACCTTCGTCGCATCATTTCCGTGAACCATGCAGTAATGGATCAAAAGATCTACCATTTTCCGGCACTTTCTCTTAACTGCTCTGTTCAACAGATGAACTTCTGAAAGCAGTTTGAGTGACTCCTGTTTTAAAGTGTTATCCTTTAAGCTTCTTTGCACGAGAATATCCAGAAGAGTACGAATAAGAGTGCACCAATCTCGTTCGACTGAAAATGTCAAGAGGTACTTCAGCCGTGAAACTGAGAAATCAGACAATAACAGGCCAGATGATGCATGTGTCCTCTGAAACAGCCAACCAAGCTCATTTAGGAAGTGGAGAACATCCTTCTTTGTTGTGCACTGTGGACTGTTACCAACTGCCTGAAAATCTTCTTCGAGGGCTCTCAATTCCTCGCAGATATCGGCGTTGGCAATAATGACAGGAAAGCTGTTTCCTTCAAAACCATTTTCAACCTGATCGTGGAATTCAGAAATTAGTGGTGAGCATGAACTCTTAGATTACAGGCAATTACAAATAGTAAGACGAAGATTTTGAAAATTGCTGCTAGGGTGATCACCTCAATGAAACAACGACCGAACTGCTCTTGAAATCCTCCAGGAAAGTCAAAGCTCTCCACACAAGAATCATCATATATAGTGCCTGGGTATGTGGAGCAGAGAATTTCTTTCGACACGTATTTACCCCTATATGTGCAATGAATCCTAGAAAAATGAAGGAAGAAAAATGAGCAAAAATAATAAGTACATGCATATTTGGTCACGATTGCATTGTCTCAACTCACTTAGTGCCTGGAACAGTCAAATTGCGACCTTTAAGAAGAAGGGAAGTTTCCTTCCCGCCTACAACAGCAACAGGTGATATAGAAGTCACTTCAGGAGCACTCCAAGCCCTCCAAGTCTTAGATATGCGGATCTTCCCTGCAGTTGATAAATTGATGCCAATTACTAGGAGTTTGATCTCAGATTTATTGCAATTGAATTAGATTCAAACTTCATCAGAGATACTCAGACCAATGTAAGATAATTGAAATCGCTAAAAGGAGGTATGATAGGAAAAACATACCATCCTTGTGCGACACCAGCTGTCTCTTTGTACGAATCAAGAACCTCACATTTTGCCAGAACTCAGTTTCAGAACATTGAATAAGAGAAGTGACACGCTGAAGAAGATCATCTTCAAGCTGAAAAACCAGTCAGCATACATATTCAGAATTTTACAAAGTGAACCAAAAGAAATACGGCATTGAGAAAAAAAATGTCACTGACATCTTCCCATGCCATTGATGGCATCGATAAGTATATCGACAGGACAACACAACCAGGTCGGATGTAACCCTCCATCTCTGAAGGGCTGTTTGAGAGCCAATTAAGTACCTGCAATAACAGGAAACATACATGCTACTTAATTATTTGATACGAGAATGTTCAAGGGAAAAAAATTGTAACCGTAACTTGCAGCACCTGAGCACGAAGAGCATCAGGAAAGCTACTAGGATCCTTGCCAAAGAGTTTGAAAATTATACGTCCAGTCCGATCCTGTCGACAGTCGAATAAGCAAATAAGATGAGGAATATATTATTCTGAAATGTGCATTACTAGAATGCAAGTTACCTGAGCATCAGAATTGGAACTTGATGGAGAGTGATCTGAGCAAGTTGATCTATAGGCAACATGATCTGCTGTTCTTTCAAAATTCTGAAAAAGATCAAGCATTGCACTTGCACCACGTGTAGTGCTTAATTCAACATTTGCATTTTCTTCCCTGTCATGTGATCTCCCTGCATTTTTCACCCCTTCCAAAGTGGAATTCAGAGGAAATAAATTTTTCGTAACAGGCGGCGAAGTTGAAGGCGACCTGTCTTCCATAGGGTTGCTACTTTCTGAGGATAAATACTTAATTGAAAATCCCTCTGCTGGAGAATTGTCATCATCGGAAGGTCCAAAAAGTTGCAAAGGCAAACTCTGGTGAGGTTGCTGAGCCATCTGATTAGGAACATCCATAGGAGATTGACCGATGATACCTTTGCTTGTCAAGGCAACTGAAGAATATAGACTAGTTGGCTTATTATGCAAATTAGCATGCAAAGAGGGATCTGCATTTTGTACTTTGGCCTTATGATTGCCACTACTTTCACTGCTCCCATGTGAAAGAGATGCAGGGACAGGAGGAACGGATGCCGCCAATGCTGCAGAAAGAATTGCCAACATGTTGCTTGCAGTGGATGGTGCATTTTTCTCCTCAACTGCCTTTATTGATTTCTCAAGGGAATCTAGAGGTCCATCTTGACATATATTCAAATCAAAACCACCAGGTGCAATAGCTTTTTCAAAAGAGTCATCATTAATAGAAGCTCTTAATTTACTGATAAGCTGTACAAGGTGGTCCCTATCAGGTAGAGGAGAAATACCAGTTGGTTTACCATGATAACTACCTGCAGTTACAGCACAAAACTATGAAGTATCAAAACCGAAAGGCAAAGCTTCCATCATTTAGAGAAAAGTAGCTAACCTTCTAAGGGAGTTAACATAGCCAACAATTTCACAATGTCCAAATTCCTGTTTGTCATATTTTCTTGGTTTTTAGGAAGGAATAGCTTAGAAGAATTATCCTCTAGTTGTGTCTTCCTTCTGCGCCGATTATGTCCTGCAAGCCGCCTTCTACAACTTCTCTTACCCTCATCAAACTCAGAAAGAGGATGAAATCTGGATTCCATAGATTCATATATCAGTATAAACAAGGTTTCTCTTGTACTAGATATCTAAATTTAAGACAAAACAAGAGCTGGTTGTAGGTGAAACAAATATTAGAAATGACAGTCTATTATAAATCTAACAATCCTCAAAAGGCAAGAAGTTTGGAGAGGCTAATTTCTGCTTGGCCCAGTCGATCCTAGTTAAGAAAAGAAGTTTCAATAGCAAGACCACTCAGTTTAAGCAATAGTTTTTAGCAGAAAGAAAATTAGCTAATGTGAAAAGAATTACCAGCATTAGAAGATGCAATAGAACTACAAGATGGAAACTGAAAAAAAAAAAAAAAAAAAAAAGGCAAACCATATTACCTACTACATTGTTGGCAGAACCTCTGCATCTGGTTTCCAACGAGGGCCTTGGCGGTCTTGCTGTGCATTTCGCACACCTTGTGCCGCCTATGGTAATCTTTGGCGCTCGACAGATCCGTGCGGCAATCATCCACTTGACACATCGGGTAATTGTTACTACTCCCTGGCGAGCCCGACCTCGCCTTCTTGCTAGGCCTAGCCCCTGCTGGCTCCTCCACCAAATTACCTACGCCTCCTAGCTTCAGCGTTAGTTCACCATTATCATCTTCCAAACTCTTGCTGGATTTTGAATCTTTCGATCCCTCGCTACCTTTCTTCGCCAGGTCGGCCACAGCAGCAGCTGAAGAAGAAAGCTGCGATCCCAGACAGAGTAGGCCCGCGCCATCCGGCGCGGGCGTAGCGGTGAACCTCACGCTATCCCAATCCCACATCTTGGGGTTCCAATTGCCACCTGAATTGGAAAGAGAAGCGCCCATCAACTGGTGCTGGCTCTCCTGGGATTGGATATGCTCAAAGATGGGATTTTTCCAAGGAAGCTCTCGCTTTTTCGCGAGAAGCCGCGAGTCATGGATGGCCTGGTGATGGTGGTTAAAGAAGATGGAAGGAGCAACCTGCGCTCCAACCTCTCCCTCCATCTCTCAAGATTATTCAAGTCCTAATAGCCCTCGATCGCCCCAAACACCAACTCACCTTTTTCTATCTCAGAATACTAGGGCCTTCTCCGATCCATTCCTCCAACAAAATTTCTATCTGCGGGGGAAAAATTACAAAGAAAAACCAACAAATTATTAGAAGATCAAACGAGGAAGAGAAGGCTACCCATAAGAAACCAAAACAACAAGTAGAAATCCCCAAAACAACTGAAACCCGGGCAAAGAACCTCCTTTTACTTACCGAACACTGCTTCTCCACGGAAACACGCAACGATGATCAGGCGGAAGACCAGATAACAAGCTCGAAATCCGGATCTCTCGCCACGAAAAGAAATCCGGATCTCGAGAAGAGATTGTCTCGGCCGAAGATTGATCGAGAGGAGGAGAATAAGATGGCAGGACCTCTGTCTGCTCTGCGACTGGAGGATCCAATGAGCAATTCGCTCACTCTCCTTCTCCTCCTCTCCCTCTGTCCTTCTTCGGTTCCCCTTCTGCTCTTGGCCAGCTAATCGCAGCGTGGTACAAAATGTAATAAAAGGCCACGCTGTGGGCTATTGCTTAAGGGCATACAAAAGTTCGCTTCATGCGCATGGCGTGTGCATTATTTTCGGTGAGGTCCCCCCTGGATTTCCTTTACCAATTAGGCCCTTGTAAATTACAATATTCCTCGTGTTTTTTAGGTACACCCACCGCTTGTATTTAGTAACTTCTCATAATGCCCCCCTATTTTTAATTAAAAAAACTCTTAATTATTTTAAAAAAAATATTATATAGTACATAAAATTCCTTATTATTTTTAGAATCACATTCAAAGTAACATTTAAAATGTCTTTTCAAAATTCTATTAATATTAAAGTATTTTTATATTTTGCACTTCATTATAAGTATTTTGTATAATAATTTAGAAGGATAAAAATAATAATCAGGAGCAATTTAATAATACTAAAACTTTGAGGATAGTTTGCTGAAATATACAACCGTGAATGCTTAAGATATTATTAAAATCCCGGGAGGTATTTGAGAAAAAGCTAAACTTGTGGCTAATTACAAAACTTTTGCTGGTGATAATTTTTTTAAATAATAATAATAATTAAAAAAAAAAAGTTTGTACCAACTGGGGCCCATGAAATTTCAGTAATTAATAGGATAATATTTGCGTGATTCTTGATCAAGTTGATGGGGTTGGGAATTATGTCGACCAGCCATTTAATAAATCATAAAAAAAAATTTTAAAAAAAAGAAATTTAATTAATATTACCTTCTGTACTTATTAGTAAAGATATTAATTAAATTTAAAAAAAATAATCAAAGAGGAGTACTTTTGAAATTAATATTTTATTTTTGAAAAGTCATCGCTGACATCGGGTGTTTTTGAAATTTTAAACGACAGTAACGTTGGCATTTCTAAAATAATAATGGCTTTTCTGAAAAAACAGCTTCTTCTTTTTTCTTTTTCTTTCTTTGTCGGTTACGTGGCGAGCGCACAGCTCGACGACGTCGGCGCTCGGTTGTCGTCCTTATCATTTCACCAACTTTTCGGCACTCACTCAAAGGTTTACCGTATTTTTAAATGGACGTACGCCGGGGCAAGCGACAGAGGGACCGCGATCTTCGCCCGGGTGCGGAGCCGGGTAACAGGCGGACACGGAAACACTTAAATGTCGGAATTACCCCGAGTCGGCCAGTCAATTGCGGGACTACCACGGCGCAAAGCAACGTGGGAAAAGGACGAGATCACGAGGGCGGCTAGCGGGGGGCCCCTCTCTCGCGTTTTGTCGTACGAGTGGTCGACTCGGACGCGTCTGAGGTCGGTACCGACTCAGTTGCACGGACAAAGAAGAAAGTTGATTCCTCTTGGGATCGCAAGCGAAGTAAATTTTTACGAATAAATTTGATATTTAAATCGATAAAAACTTATTTATATTTACTCAATATACATAATATTTAATTAAATAAATAAATTTAAATTATTTATTAAACTAAATTAATAAATTTAAACATATATATATAACTATTACAATATTTATTGTATTATGAAATCAATTATATGAGTTCTTCTGCATTATTAAATTTCACCATATATATTTAAATATATATATATATATTTTATTCTTGCTAATTAAGACTTCTTTGATTTTTTTTCTTTTTCATTTGATTTATATATTTATAATAGTTTCACATTATTTAACTGAAATATTAATTTTTATATATTCACATATCCAAAGCCGAGATGGAAAAACGAGGACAATTATGTTAGGTTAAATTATATTAATCAATAAATCTTTTATTAAATTTAAAATATATAAAAGACATAACTATTTTAACTGTTTGATTTATTTTAGACTCAATTTAATTTGACCTAATTGCCCTGTCAAATAAACTTTAAAAAAAATACAAAGCTGAACTTGCATTGGCTCATGTCTTGTTCTAATTCCTTTTACCACTTAGTCACTCAATTTTTTTGCTTTTTAAATATATAAATTTAGTATATAATATTTCTTGAATCAATATAATATTTTCTTTTATAAATTATGTACCAGTCGAGTAAAATTCTAAAAATACTATAAAAAAATAATATAGACACACACGTACAAATCAGATATCCTGTGTGATTCGTGCTCAGCGCCCTGTATGCAATACATTGTAATGAAGAATGCATCGTGTTCTTCTTTGCACGACTAACTCGATCAAATTCCGACTACGATTCGACTAGAATCCGATCATGATTCGACCGGAGCAGGAGTCTGACCAAATTGGGTCGGATTCTAGTCAAAATTTGATCAGAATCCAACTAAATTGCTGTTGTAGCACTGCAATTGCTGGCGACTGCAATGTAGCTGAATTCCGACCATAATCAGGTAGGAATCTGGCAGCGGTATGATCATACCACAGTCCAATTTGACCCGATTATGGTCAAAATTTGGCCGCAGTATGGCCGGAGCCAATGTCCGGCTGTGGTTCGATTGTGTCTAGCGACCTGCTGCTAACGGTGTGGATGCGTCGGTGACCTCGACAGATTCAAGGATTGATTATAGTTTGTCTGGCGAAATTAATATGCATTCTTTGTTATTGTGCAATCCGACGAATGAACGATTGAGAAGTCGTCGCGCACGATATATATACACACGTTGCCCGCCCCGTGCATGATGTTGTGCAACTTTGGTGATCGATGACTAATTCCTTAAGTGTTGATGGGGATGGCATTATAGCTCAACCCTGAATCGTAGGGCATGCTAGTACCATCCAATCGCGGTTGAATCACGATTAGATTATGGCCGAATAGCGGCCGGATTCCTACCGAATTACAGCTAATAGCACCGTGGCTGTTGGCGATCGAAATCGATCAAATTCTGACCAAATTGCAACCGAAAATCTGGCTGCAGCTAGGCCATCATTTGTATCCCCTAGGATTCAAGAGTTTGGCCCGACTCGGTCAAAATACCATAGGATTCAAGGGTTAGGCCTGACTCGATTAGCATCTTCTATGGTTCAAGGGGTTGGGTCGCGATTCGATCGGAATCCAACAGTAGGTGGCTTGAGATCAATGATTTTCATTGGGAGGTTACTATGCGTTGTGCACTTACACAATTCATCCATGAGCGCTCGTGAGCATCTCCACCGTCCACCGTCTGATCTCCTAGAGTTTAAAAATTGACTATATTACTTACCCGATCAGATAATGGACGATGGAGATGCTCATAGGTGGTCAAGAATTAATTGTGTAGAATAATATATATATATATAGAGAGAGAGAGAGAGAGAGAGAGAGAGAGGGTGATACGCTGAGCGTCAGCCTCGTGTGTGTTGTCGCCGATTTCATCAGAATTTATCATTGCTGAGCTATCATCTGCACTATAAACAACCCCTGAACTATGGAGGGATGCCGACGTCGTCGATTGCCATCAAAATTGGTCTGAATCTCATCAAATTATGGTCACCAGTGTCGCGGCAACTAGTGGCCACGATTGGCCAAATTCCAGCTGAATTGCTACCGGAATCCGGTCTCAGTCAGGCAGGACTCCAATTTCGACCCGACGACCGCTGGAATTCAACTGAATTGCGACTGCCGGTAACCAGATTCAAGCCGTGATTTGGCCGGAATACTGTGGTGGGCGAGCGATTGTGATAGTCATAAATGAAATTTACTGTTCATTTCT
>JBAMHZ010087874.1:0-16738 GCA_037177395.1 Alpinia galanga | reverse complement strand
ACTAATGTGATAAGCTGCACCTTACCGGCATAGTACCTCTTCTATAGCCAAACATGAATCTGGTGACCTAGGGAGTCTAGCAAGAGGGTATAGTCAGATATCCAGAGTCGCTCTGTGGCTAGTAGAATACCCAAGTATCTAAATTGCATGGTACCCTCCAAAAATCCAGTGGTAGAAATGAGCTGCCGCTATGTCGTGTTATCAACCCCCGCTAGATAAATGTTGAATTTCAAGTGATTGACCTGAAGTCCAACGGTCACTCAAAAGTACTGCAAGCATGAGATCAGGGTACCAATTGATATCACATCACCTCTGCTAAGTAGTAATAGGTCATCTGCATAGGCCTATGAGATCATTGAGAACATGGCAAATAACCACCACTAATGGGTAAACGAAAGAGGTAACTCGTCAAAGAGTGCAGGTAAGTATGAGATAAGTGCTCTTGATTTTATTTCTGCCAAGATGAAAACTCTCCAAGAGATTAGATTCACTTATCCTAAATGCTGTGAACATCACTAATCCTTGCAAAATTTATAGTGTTGCCAAACACATGGTCTCCAATTGTCAGATGGAGATCATGGAGCAAGTTGACACAGTTAATGAAATCAACCAGAGAACCAACAACTCTTACTCGAACACTTATAACATTGGTTGGCGGAATCATCTCAACTTCTCTTACAGAAACAACCAAGAGAACAGTCGATTGAGGAACTTTGGAGCACCTCAGAAATTCCAATAGCCCCATAAATCAAACCAAGTGACCATGCTAGAACTTCATCGCAGCCCAGGTCAAACCAAACGAAAAGCTCGAGAAGATGTATATCTCTTAGCTCAAGAAGAAATGAGAAAAGAAACTGCAAAAGAGTCCTTTCTGCAGTTAAAGCAACTTCAGCAACAAATAATCCAGTGATCGAACAGGAAAACAAAATTCAAACACAGTTCTACTTCGTCAAGAACTTCAATTCCAGTTGCAAAGAGGTTCACCACCCATTTTTAAGCTACCAACAAGCAGTGCAGGTGAACAGCACAATCAAAGTAAAGAAGGTCCTAGATCGAGAAATGAAGCACATTAAAGAACAAAGATAACAAAAACTCTGAAAACTGAGATTTTCTAAATTCTCAATCTTAGTAGTTGCAATAAATAATAAGAACAATAGCAAAAAATATATAAAATAAATAAATAAAAACTCATGTTTACTGCAAGAAAGAACGAAAGAAATTTTTTCTGCAGCCAAAGCAGCTACAGCAACAAACAACTCCAAAATAGAGCAAAAGAAAAATCAAACACAATTCTACTCATCGATGACAACTACAAATGCAAAGAAGTTCAACAACCATTTTAAAGCTATAGACAAGCAGTGCAGGTAAACAACACATTTCAAATGGAAAAAAAAAAGGGCCTTAGATCGAGCAATGAAGCACAAAACAAAACTAAACAAAACTCTGAACACTTTGCATCAATCTCAGCTTTCTAATTTCTTAAACTTACTAGCTGCAAACAAATTAAAAGAAAAAAAAATGGAAGAATGGCATTATATTGAACCCAAAAAACTTGTCTACACCACAAGCACAAGCGAAATGAGGATCTTTTCCACAGCCAAAGCAGCTTCAGCAACAAACAACTCCGAAGCACAGCAGAAAACAGCAGGAGAAACTCCACTTCTTTGGCTTTTGCACAACATCTCCATTTCTATAATAATCCACAACAAAACCCTAAAAAAAACACAGCAATAATAAAAGAAGGCACCATTCAACCTCCAGCCATAGCATATTTGTATGATTTTTTTTTTACAAATTAAGAACACTACAACCGTTGAGGTTATTCACATAAGTATTTTCTAATTTTTTCTGATGATCAATAGAGTATGTTTTACTTGAGAATTATTTAGTGTCTTGTCAGAGATTCATAGAGTATGACCGATTATCTCCAAAATTACTCAAATATTTTATGCTAGTAAAACAAAAAACAGATATATTAGTTAATAGGAGGAAGAATGTAAGGAATTCTCCCATCCTACGATGCAACTTAGAATATTCACATACTCTCTTAAGTATTTATATATTTTTTTAACTTATGATGTATTATCAAATATTTTCTTTTGAATGAAAATTTTAAAATGTTAAACTACTGTTGAATAAAAATTTCATAGTGTATTATCATCCACTATGAACATTTTTAAATTTATCGTAATGAAAAATTTCTGTTGAATAAAATCGAGCATCTTCGAAATTAATTGATCCGAAAAGTTGAAAAATATTAAATGAAGTTCTTTTTTTTATTTCAAAAATATATTTATTTTTAATATTATTGTAGCAATTACTTATTATAATATAAAGCAAATTTGCCCCAATCGAATTAAAATTATTGTACATAAAATATTACTATATCAAAATAAATTTTATCAATTTAATTAAAATTGCTCAAATTCGATTAATTTTTTTTAAATTAATTAAAATTGACTTTTATATGTTTGTACTTAATTATGATCGCAATTATAACCCTAATTACTATAACTATAATAATTGTCATAACTATTATGCCTTACAGCAATTATCATAATAATTGAATAAGTTTATTTTAAGACAAAAATCCATTAAGGGCTACGTTAATATGTTTTTAAAATGCGATGTCAATTTAACAAAAATTAAAATAAAGAGGCCCTTTTAATTTTTTCCCCCTTTAATAATAAAAACATGAGATAATTAATTGGCTTCCTAAAGTTTCAAAACTCTTTTGGTGTTTTTTATTTTAATTTTAATTTCTAAAAAATAATATTTGAAATCCCAAAAAGAAAATAAGAGCTATTTTTTTATTCTTTTATGGGACTTTGAATTTATTGAAAGTGAAAGGTGTTAAAAGTATTTTAAATTTCCAATTCTATTCAGTAGAAAATAAAAAGCTCGAAATAAGAATAAAAAAAAAGAGTGTATCATTTTGAAAATAGCGGAAAGTAGGGAGGCGAAATGAAAATTTCCGTCGAATTAAATTGAGAGAGCATCACGGATTTGGGTGCTGTGGACGAGAGAGCGAGGGTGGTGGTTGGCAGATCGACAGATCCCGATCTCAGATCTCGCATTGAGCTCGCTCTGTTCTCCTCCGATCCAGCTCTCAGATGGTGTTCTTGCGGTTTATGGCGGTGGCCCCCTGTATCGTGGCCGTGATACTGCTCGCCGCCGACGGGGCAGGCGGCTTCTACCTCCCTGGCGTCGCCCCAGCCGATTTCCAGAAGGTGAGTTTTTTCCCCCTTTTGTGAGTTTTGATCTATCGATGGCTTCGTTCCTCTCCTGTAATTTGGATTTGGTTCGATATCGTGAGTTGTGAAGGTGCAAAAAGTGATCTTTATGACGGTGTTTGGTTTCTACCACTTCTGTTACTCTTTATCCGGTGCGAAACGATCGATCTTTTCGTTTCAGATAGAAAATTGAACTCTTGGAAATCCATATTCAATAAGAAAAAAACATTGTTGCTAGAATTTGTAATGTCTGTTGGCCTGTATCGTTAGATTCGTGGATCTCATGTTAAAATTTGGTGGACAACTCGCGTATCTCGTGTGGGTTCATTTAGCTCCAATTAAATGCAGTGGTTCACTATTTATTGTGTCATCAAAAGTCCTTTCTTTCCTCGTTTGCTCAGAAATTGGAAGGTTCTTAACAGAAGGCAAGCGACCATACCTTTCCAGTTGGATCAATTTCTTTCTTTTTTTTGCAAATGCAACTGGTATGGGATACTTATTCATACACAATGTTGCAGTTGCCTTCAATACGAAGCTTGTACATATAAAATTCATGAATAGTTTGTGCCTTTGATATCATTAGATGAGATTAGAGACCACTCTGATACCACTTGCTAGAATCTACAGCCCACGAGAGAAAAAGTACAAATAAAATTAGACAATTCAATGCATATACCTTGTGCAAGGATAACTTATTTCTTCTTGAAAATTTCTCTTAACTCTAATGATAGAAATGAGTGAAAAGCTCACATCTAGTGCTCCCTGGATACAAAAATATCTTTCTTAGACGAAACTCCTCTTCACTACAAGGCTTTTGTCTCCTATTAGCATCCAAATGCATCCCATGATGTCTCCTAGGCTCTAGAACGCTTCACTGGTAAAAAATTTACATTCCTAGCCATCGCTATGTAACCATATTGAAAACCAACCCAAAACACCTTAAAACAGAGTTTGCTATGTTTTCAATTGTGTCATATTCAGTAGTTAGCCCTAAGGCTGTGTTTAGTAGGGGTTAATCTGCCTTGTAATGTAATCAATATTACTTTACAGGATAGATTATTTTATTTGGTATAATTTTAAGAGTACAATGTAATGAAATCTGAATTACAAAACATAAGAAATTCTTATAATTTGGATTACGGGATAAAACACATGTAATCCGATTATATTATGAGGCCAACGCCAACGGCCAACGACTGGGGATTGTCAATCGCTAGCTGGCCGATCGACGGCCACTGACCGATAACAGGCGGCCAACGGCCAGCTAGCGACAGTAACCGACGGTAGCCGACGATCGACGACATATAGTAATAATGGACGCCAAAATAAATTTGGAATCTGGATTACACATCGATCGCCGACCAAACACAGTAATGTAATATAAATTAAATTACATCACATTGCAACTTTTATTATATTACAAGCTTGATTATATTATCCCGTACCAAATGCAGCCTAAGTGATCTATTTGGCGGATAAAAATCATGGCAGCTTGTAGCTACTTAATGTGATGCATTGATTTATGTTCTTCTAAAACGAATAAATCAGCAACTTACCCAGAGTGACGATTTGGTGTGTCATTTATGACCTGTTTATTTTCCTTTTTAATACTTTTAGTAGTGCATTTAAATTACTTCTTCTCTTTCTACATGCCTGTTTGTACACATTTAGATGCAAATTATGATCTTCTCTTTGACAGTTCTTTTGTTCAAGTTTTTTCATCCTCATAGTAAGAATAAATTGCAATGCTGACTGCAGAAAGACCCACTTTTAGTGAAAGTAAACAAGCTTACTTCGACAAAAACGCAACTGCCATATTCCTATTATTCTCTTCCATATTGTCAGCCAGATACCATAGTAGATAGTGCAGAAAATCTTGGAGAGGTTCTTCGTGGTGATCGTATTGAAAATTCTCCATATGTGGTTAGTGCTCTTTGTGATTAAAGCTTCTTATTTTGTGGCACCTTCTGTATTTTGCTCTAAGTTCTTTTTTCTTTTTTTGCTCCAGTTTGAAATGAGGGAACCTCACATGTGCCAGATCATTTGCAAGATTACACTCAATGATAAAGATGTGAAAGAACTCAAGGAAAAGATAGAGGAAGAATATCGCGTCAATATGTAAGGCAACCATTAATGTATTTGCATTTGTCTAGTATAATGAACTTGTATTGTCGATAAGTGGGCATGTTCCTTATCAGGGTCCTCGACAATCTTCCACTCGTTGTTCCTATCAAAAGAATGGGTCAGGAAACTCCCACATTTTATCAGCATGGCTTTTACGTTGGTGCCAAAGGCCAATCTACTGGAGTAAACAATATCTCACACTGCAAAAACAAGATAATTTTGTTGATCTTTTATTGATTCATGTGCTTCTGTTTTGTACAGAATAAGGATGTAAAGTACTTTATCCACAATCATCTGGAGTTTCTAGTCAAGTATCACAAGGATGCACAATTGGACCTTGCAAGGATTGTGGGATTTGAGGTCGCACCATTCAGGTTTGTGTTGTCTCTAAGTCGTCTTTTTGTATGTCTAGGCTTTACAATCCAGTAAGTTTGATTGTTTATACTGCAGTGTTAAACATGACTATGATGGTCAGTGGAATGGTAACAAGACTCGCCTTAGCACATGCGATCCTCATGCAAAACGAACAGTTGTGAACTCCGATACCCCACAAGAGGTTGAAGTAAATAAGGAGATCATATTCACATATGATGTTGAATTTCAGGTGAAGCTGCTATTAACAAAGAGTACAAGGTTGATTGTGTCATATTATGTTTCGATTTGTTTTCTTTCCCTACTTTGCAGGAGAGTGATGTGAAGTGGGCATCACGGTGGGATACATATCTTCTAATGACAGATGATCAAATCCACTGGTTTTCTATTGTCAATTCCTTGATGATTGTTCTCTTCCTCTCTGGAATGGTAGCCATGATTATGCTGCGGACTCTATACCGGGATATCTCCAAGTACAACCAGCTTGAAACTCAAGAAGAAGCTCAAGAAGAGACGGGATGGAAGTTGGTCCATGGAGATGTATTCAGGCCTCCAACTAATTCAGATTTGTTGTGTGTCTATGTTGGCACTGGCGTCCAATTCTTTGGTATGTTACTTGTAACCATGCTTTTCGCAGTCCTTGGATTCCTTTCTCCGTCAAACCGAGGAGGATTGATGACAGCGATGCTCCTACTCTGGGTGTTCATGGGTTTGTTTGCTGGTTACTCCTCTGGCAGTCTCTACAAGATGTTCAAGGGAACAGAATGGAAGACGATCACCTTGAGAACAGCATTCACATTCCCTGGAATTGTATTCGCCATATTCTTCGTCTTGAATGTTCTTATCTGGGGCGAGAAGTCATCTGGTGCTGTGCCATTCACCACAATGTTCGCCCTCGTGTTACTCTGGTTCGGTATATCAGTGCCCCTGGTGTTTGTAGGCAGCTATTTGGGTTTCAAGAAGCCTGCTCCCGAGGATCCTGTGAAAACAAACAAGATTCCTAGACAGATACCTGAACAGCCATGGTACATGAATCCGGTTTTCTCGATACTAATTGGAGGCATTCTTCCATTCGGAGCTGTGTTCATCGAGCTATTCTTCATCCTCACCTCAATCTGGCTGCACCAATTCTACTACATTTTTGGGTTCCTTTTCCTCGTCTTTCTCATTCTTATCGTGACATGTGCCGAAATCACAATCGTACTGTGCTACTTCCAGCTATGCAGTGAGGACTATCAGTGGTGGTGGAGATCCTACTTGACCTCAGGATCATCAGCACTGTATCTCTTCCTATATGCAACCTTTTACTTCTTCACAAAGTTGGACATTACAAAGTTTGTATCGGGTATTATGTACTTCGGCTACATGCTGATCGCCTCCTATGCATTCTTCGTGCTGACTGGCACGATCGGGTTCTATGCTTGCTTATGGTTTACAAGGTTGATCTACTCATCAGTCAAGATTGACTGAGAGAATCCACAATCATTTTTAGTGTTTGAATTAAAGTTCAGTTAAGTTTGCCTTTGCGTTGGTGTTGAGCAAAGATGTTTTACTTTGTAGATCTTTGTTGTAGAACAGAAGTTCCATCTACGAGGTAACTTCTATATATCAGTTTTGTTATTGTATCAATTTAAATTTGAGACATTATAAATTTATATATAATTTTTCCTTGATATGTACCTTTCATATGAGAATAAATTATTATTATTTTAGAAATGATTTTCTTTATGTGATTTATTAAATTGCCATTTATCTTTTGAAATTACTTCGTGTTTTAGAATTTACGAGAGGATTCATTTATTTTAGGATTATAAATGAATTAAATATTCATAACTAAATTTAGCGTCAAAGGTTCTTTACTATTTTTTTTAAAGCTAACCCCGAGTATTCAGGCTTTCGATCTGATTAATTTTTAAGGATGATCAATCCAGTTTCACGGTTCTATGATGACATTTTATCAACAATTGAACTGGAAGAGATTGAAACTTTTATAAATCTCCATCAACTATTATAGTAAATTAGGGGAGTGCTCGTAGCTTTCTGACGATCCAATTCGTACTCAATAGTTGTGTTATCTCTGAAAGAATATATTTTATTTATCGGACAAATTCCTAGAGAATTATCTTGTAGATTTTTATAAAATTTATCATTAAATATTTGAACTGTGTCAAAGGTCTTACATTCAACGGTACAAAAGCCAATTAAATGAATAAATTTAAATAATTTATTAAATTAAATGAGTTATATTAAAATAGTAATAAATTTATTCCTCTCATGTCACATTTCTCCAAACTTGTACTGTTCCTGCCACTCTTCCTCCCCATTTCAAATTTTGAACTCCAAAAATCTACTTTTTTGTTCTCTCCCTTCTCCTCTTCCTCCTCCTCCGCCGTGTAATCCATCCATGGCTGCTCCAAGGAAGCCCTTGCTCCCCTCCCGCCGCCACAACTCCTCCTCCTCCCCCTCCTCCCTCCCCACCCTCGACCCGCCGCCCTCCGCCCACAACAAGGAGAACCTCGCCCCCGTCGTCTGCCTCACCGTCTGCAACGGCAAGAAGCCGGTCGACGTCGTAGCGCCCACCGCTCTCAAGCCCTCCTCGCTGCAGATCTGCATGAGTCTGGGTGACCCTTATTCGCGTTCCTGGGAGCCGCTCTCAGCCTCGTCATCCTCCGACGTCTGGGACCAGTTCTCCGACTCCGAGTCTGCGCCGGCGTCCTCCTGGGCGACGCTACCTAACAGGTATGTATCGGATTTACGGTTCGTATAGGTGAGATCAGTGTGGATTTGTGGAGGGCGGATCGAGCTCAAATTGAAGTGTTCGTGTAGGTCGTTGTTGTATAGGCCTCTGCCTCTCGATGTGGGGCGATGCACTTGTGTGATTGCCAAAGAGAAGCCGCAAGGGAGCAAGGGGTTGGCTCTCTACACACTGTACACCAATGTGAGTGCTTCACTCACGCAATTTTTTTTTTCGTTGTTGCTTTGATTCCGCTTGACATTCTTCATTGAAAAATGGGAAACTTTGCGTGAAATCAGAGAAACAAATTGAGGAGTTGCATATTTACTCACAATTATTGGATGGTTAGTTCATGATGATTGAAATCAATCCCAAAACGAGTTGCATACTTGTATACTTTGTTTGGATTTAGCATGAATGCAATGTAGAAGACAAGGGAGCCAATTCACATTGCAAAATTCTTCCAATTAACAAGATTTCTCTTCTTAAAAAGTCAATCTCCTATAATTGGCACATCAACTCTGTTCAAGCACCTTCTAGTTGATTAGATTTCTCTTCTTAAGAAGTCAATCTCATGTAATTGGCTCATCAACTCTGTACAAGTTGACTTTGTTCACGTTTCACCAGCATACATTATACAAAGATGGTTGAAGTCAATCCCAAACTGCAATTTTGCAGAATAGGAACACATTTTATTTTCAATATTGTGAAGTGCATACTTAAATACTTTGTTTCGATTTAGCATGAATACAGCGTATAAAACAAGAGGTGTCAATTCATATATCAAATGGATTCCAATTGATTAGGTTTCTCTTCCTAAGAGGTCAATCTTATGAAAATGGCACATCAACTCTTTACAAGTTCCTCTTGACACAATATTGCAGGAAGGTCATGGACGGCAAGACAGGAAATTGGCTGTTGCTTGGCACAGAAGGCGAAATGGCAGGTCGGAGTTTGTCGTAGCCCAGAACCCAAAGGGTATTTTCTACAACTCAGATGAGAGCTTCTTAGGTAGCATAACAGCAAATCTCATGGGTTCCAAATATCAAATATGGGATCAGGTTCTTCATTTATCAATGTTTTGGCTGTTCAGAATGCTTCATTTGATGCTTCAAAAAATGTGATCCTTTTTGTTTTTCATGTCAGGGAAACAGAGTAGACTCCACAAAGAAGCAGTCTAAGCGTCTTCTTGGCATCGTAATGTAAGGAAACTAAATCTGTAACTTGATCTATGAACTTGAAAACATCTTTATGTCTGCTTCACTAACCCTCTCGAATCTCATTGTTGCAATGCTATAGATATATTCCTACCATTACTACCATAACAGGAAACTATAGAAGTTTGCGGGCATGGATACCAAAGTCTCAATCAATGCAACTAAAGAGTTCAAATCCCACCCAGGTGAATCCACCAGTTCCCAATCCTTTTAAATTTCAATTGAAATTTCAACATTTGGACCTTATTTATATATTGTTGGAATCCTAAGATGCATCAATTGAATTACTAGAAATATATTCTAGATCAATTATGTATAGCTCCTCTAGAGAGAAAAAAAATGAGAGAAATATGGTATGAACATGTTCAAAGACGATCAATAATTTCTATAATTAAAAAAGTTGAATCTATCAAAATAGATCATGAAATAAAGAAAACTTAAGGGAAGCGCTACTTTTGTTTCCCTCCAAAGAAATTTTCTCTGAATTGTTTAACTAAAAGAAATTATTAATTAAAAAATTAACTTAATTAATTTTAATATAACTTGTAATCTAGTTTTACTTAGAGTTCAATAGAAGGATAAGATTGACATAATCATGGTAACAGCAATTTGATCATGGTAACAGCGATGATACTATGTTTGATTCTCAAAAACATTGCAGATCCAACACATAAATGGACTTCCGAAGGACTGGGAGGAAAAAAGAAGCAAAGTGAATCAACTTATCTCAAGGATCCCTTTCTACAATACTGTAAGAACTGCAATTTTCACCCACATTGTGTCTCAAAGTTCATTTTGATCCAAACTCTCAATGGTTTTACTTAATTCAGTTTACTAGGAGGTATGAACTAGACTTCAGAGAAAGAGCTGGGAGAACAGGACCTATGATTCAAACTTCAGTGAAGAACTTTCAGCTAACAATGGAGGTTAAGATCTACTTGCTCTACAAATTATTTTTGCAGAACCTCTAAGGATGAATTTTTCCATGTTTCGAAATGGATGAACAGGATAAAGGAAAGCAAACAATTCTGCAGCTGGGAAAGATTGAGACATCAAAATATGTGATGGATTACAGGCAAGTGATCCAAATACATATTCTCAGCATTAATGTGATTGTATTTTGCATCTAACAACAGCAACAATCAAACCTTTATTCCATGAGTAGGATTAGCTATACGAGTCCCTATATTATTGGATTCGATTCTTTTTTATATATTCTCATCTATATTTAAATAAATTTTATTCTGTCTTATCATTTTGCATCTAAAAAAAATTATCTCATTCTTGATCCAGATATCCTTTGACTGGTTACCAAGCATTTTGCATTTGTTTGACTTCCATTGACTCCAAGCTTTGTTATTCAGTTTAAGGGTATGACTTTTCCCTATCTTAGTTCAGGACTTTTGTAGCTAATGTTGTTAATTTCAAGCTTGTTTTAGTTTAGCGACATTGACAATGTGTCTCATAAACCTGAAAGAGGATTTACATGTGTTTTAGTTAAATTTAGCAGTGAATTTGTTTTCATATTTGATGAAAGAACTCATCATGCGATTTATCAATGAACTTTTTTCTTTTTATACCAAAGCAAGACCTGGATTTGGTGTATACAGGTTTTGAATTACTAGACTTGCTTCGATGTTTAAAAAAAAACTCTTTTATATCGAAACAGCTTGGAAAATATTTTAAAAGAGCTACAAATAAATCATTATTTATTTTCTATTTCATCCTTATCATTTTCTTTGATTTATCCAAGTACACATGCCTTTGAATTTTTTTTCTTTCACAATGTATAGTCACTTTGACGGCTTTTTAAAGCATAGCTAAACGGAATACTAATATATTAAATAGAAGAGCCAAGGGAGATTAAACAAAAATACGAATCGCGTAATCAAATAAATAAATAAATTTAATATTTTTGTAACTAAAATTTTGAATAGATAAATAAGAATATCTAAAAATTTTAAATGTCAAAAATCATGCATTCTACTTTTTAAATTATTAAATCAAGCTTGAAAATTCGGTTAATTCAATTATTTCAATTGATTAATTGATTTTTTATTGATTTGATTTTTTGTTTTCTTTGAAAATTTTAATTTGTCTGGTTAATTTAAATTTTTTAATTTATTAAATTTTGATTTAATTGATTTGATCTATTTGATTAGTCACTTTCACCGCTTGTTACTATTGAATAGACGAAGGTGAAGGAAGATTGTATGTGTAGTTTTTTTTATTATAGCATCAGATCTTGAGCTTTTGACACAGTTAATTCTAAGGAAGGTCGATTGGATCCTATGAATCTCTTTTGAGAAGTTTATAATTCTTATACACAAAATCTCTATCGATCATTAGAATAAATTCAAAAGTATTTATAGTTTAGCAATTTAGTTCAACTTTTACAATTGCACTATTACAAGACTATTTAATATCGAAATCTTATTTTATTTACAAAGATAAACTTCTATGACTACGATAGTACGTAAAATTTTTTAAAATTTATCATTAATGTCCTAATAGAAGATAGAGATTTGTTGAGTGGCCGCAGTGTAAACAGTGGAGGATAGGGAAGAAAATCAGCGAGTCATTTGGTAATTTTAAAAGTAAAAAAAAAAACGTGTGATTTAGTAAATTTAAATTATTGTAAATAAAATTACGAATTGTAAGAATTTTCTTAAAATTGCCCTTAAATTTGATGAGCCCTTGAATGCCCATTCAGTCCAAGGCCCAACCCATTTCGCCATGACTAGGATAGGATTAATCTAACGGTTTATATTCGCCCGTCAAGCTCTCCTCCAATTTCCGCCGTCGGATGAATCCATGGCGCCTCCACAAACCCTAACGCCGAACTCAAAATCTCCCTATTAAGAGGCCTGGGGCTACCTTCAACGCCGCGTCTTCTTGGCCTCGGTCCCTTAGCCGCCGGAGAGATCACGAAGGTAAACTTCTCTCCTTTTCTTTTTATGGTCTCCGTTTCGTCGAATGATCCCAATTCACTGTTACATTATTGTTTTTTTAATTGTTGCGGCGTGAGATTTCGCCAGAGGGAGGAGGATGTCGACGGAGGAGGCGAAGAAGGTGATCCCGGAGTCGGTGCTGAAGAAGAGAAAGAGGGAGGAACAATGGGCACTCGCGAAGAAGCAGGCGCTGGTGGCTAAAAAGAAGAAGTCTCGGGAGAACCGGAAGCTCATCTTCGCTAGAGCTCAGCAGTACGCCAAGGAGTATGAAACCCAGGTGCTTTTGCTAGCTCCTGTGGCGTTGCTATGATTGATGTACGGTATTTTCTACCTTTTCTGTAAAGATTAGATTTTTTATCTCGTTTTTTTCTTTCTGGTAGGAGAAGGAGCTGATCCGCTTGAAGAGAGAGGCCAGGATGAAGGGAGGATTCTATGTCAGTCCCGAGCCGAAGCTTCTTTTCATCATCCGCATCCGAGGGTGCGCCATTTCTGTAGTCTAAGCAACTTTTTATGCAATTAGATGTTTTACAGTGGAATTTATGTGATTAACTTGTCAATTTTCTGTTTGCAATTGCTAAAAATAGTATAAATGCAACGCACCCGAAGACCCGAAAGATCTTGCAGCTCCTTCGTTTGAGACAGGTACATTCACAATAAAATTCTTATTCAATAGAGTTGACGGAATGCTGATGTTTTGATTTTGAAACCATTGTAGATATTCAATGGTGTTTTTCTAAAAGTTAATAAAGCTACAATCAACATGTTGCGAAGGGTCGAGCCTTATGTTACCTATGGGTATTGAATTTTTTTCCTTTTCTCCATCCTTCCAAAATCATGCAATTGTCATTTTGATTTGGGATTTTAATGGCTTAGGTTTCCCAATTTGAAGAGTGTTCGAGAGTTGATTTACAAGAGAGGTTATGGGAAGCTGAACAAGCAGAGAATTCCTTTGACTGATAATTCAGTGATTGAGCAGGTATATCATAGGTCAATGATAAATTGATAACCTAGATTGTTCGGTTCAAGTTTCTTGTTTCTAGTTAATGTAATTAAGAGTGATTTAAGATAGTCTTGCATAAAGTTTAAGAATTTTCTGGATGATTATAATGATGGAGATGCTTTGGTCTTTAGGGCTTGGGAAAATATAACATCCTATGCATTGAAGATCTTGTGCATGAGATCATGACGGTCGGTCCACACTTTAGGCAGGCCAACAACTTCTTGTGGCCTTTCAAGTTGAAGGCTCCATTGGGTGGCCTGAAGAAGAAGAGGAATCACTATGTCGAAGGAGGTGATGCAGGAAACCGCGAGGACTATATTAATGAACTCATCAGAAGGATGAACTAGATTTCATGCTATTTTAACCCTCTTCCATTACTTCAAGAAAGATTTGTTACTTTGATTTCCCTTGTAATTCTGCTATTTCAAATCTTGTGTTGGTGACATTGTTACCTTGAAACACTTGTTGGATTTGCTTTTTGCAGTATTTATGATTTATGTTACTTTGAAATATTTGGTGTTGAGATGCTTGTGGTAAACTTGCGATATGCTTTCTCTTGTGGGACTTGTGTTCTAGTCGATTGAGATTCTTTTATTTCAAGTACAGTGATGATGAAACTGCTATCATGAGATAGGATCCTTGCTCATCTATTGGATGTGTCTGTGATTCTTGCTGATTTGAGATTGAGTTTTGGTTATGAGTCGATTGATAGATGATTCTTGCTGCTTTGATCTCGATGTAGAATCTTTGCTCTTCATTGGGCCATTGCCGAATGTAAGATTGGCTTCTGATTTTCGAGAGGTTTGCTGACTGAGATTTTTTTTATTTTTTATCATTCAAATCGCTAATTTATAAGGAAGGGTTTTGCTAACAAAATAAAAGCTTTAATAATGTTTTAAGACTAATGAAACTTCAAGAGACAATCTAAAAATGTTTTTAAGAGTTAGGAATTTAATAAGGCATTTTTTTTAGATAATTACAATAAATAACATATAATTCTACGGAATAATAACACAATTAAGAATTTTAATTTTATTTAAATTTGTTCAAATTTAGAAAAGTCATTAATTTTTATAATTTATTAGATTTTTTTATAAAAAAGTTTATTTAATTTTTAGTTTAAAGTACAAAGAATAAATAGTGTCATCTATTTATAATGGTCAGGATTATATGTACGATGTGTTGGTGTCTAAAAGATTCGTATATCTCTATAATGGTATGATATTATCCATTTTAGATCTAAGTTTTTATGGTTTTATTTTTGGGCTTTACCCAAAAAGTCTTATACCAATGGAGATATTTTTATCTTATAAGCACGTGATCTTATCTCTACAATGGTATGATATTATCCACTTTAGATCTAAGTTTTTATGGTTTTATTTTTGGGCTTTACCCAAAAGGTCTTATACCAATGGAGATATTTTTATCTTATAAGCACGTGATCTTTTCCATGTCTTACCAATGTAGGACTTTGATTGCATTTCCAATGCTTCCAACAATCCTCCCTTCAAACGAAGGACCACATTGGGCTCTCCCTCAAACCTATCCTTCCTTGAAGGACTTCTCTGTTTGATGTTCGATCCTTAACCCACCAGGTCTTCCTGCCATGGGCGGAGTTAGCATGGGCCCAGTGTGGGTAGTTGCCCACACTGAGCCCAAATTTTTTTTTTATTTTTTTATTTAGATTTGTATAGCAAATATAATAATTAGAAATAAATATATAATTGATTAGAACCGTATTTTTAACATTGCATTCTATTAAAAAAATATTTCTAACTATTTAGGATCACATTTATATAATATATTTTGAAATATATATTTTGTTGACATATAATTCTATTTTTCTTAAGCATAAATATATAATTAATTATACATGTCAATTTCTTTAAAATATCTTCAACTGTTTTACATTATATTATTGCCCCCATTGAATCAATATCTTAGTTTTGCCCCTGCTTCCTGCTAATTGTCTGGTCGTCCTGACCCAATTGGACTTCTGCCTAGTGTCTGGTCTATCTGACCCACTAGGACTTCTTGCCTGGTGTCTGGTTCTCTTGATCCGAACATGAGAGTCTCACTTCCTTCGTTCGAGGTGCATGACTTGACATGGACCATGACTCTGATACCAATTGTTGGTGCTTAAAAGATTCACATATCTCCACAATAGTATGATATTGTCCACTTTGGGCCTAAGCCCTCGTAGTTTTATTTTTGGACTTTACCCAAAAGGCCTCATACCAATGAAGATATTTTTATTTTATAAGCACATGATCTTTTTCATGTTTTACCAATGTGAAATTTTTATTGTATTTTTAATACTCCCAACAATTTTGTGTTAATACAAAATTTAAATTACTTTTATACGGTGAAAGTTACTAATTTTTTCCTAGGTAAGAATTATTTTCCGCTGTGTTATATCAATTATCTTTCTTTCTACTATCTTGCATAGAACGAACCTTCTTGCCGTTTAGATCATCAAGGTGAATGAATATTGCACAAACTAATTATTATCATTATTAAGTTGGCTATCTTTTAGGTTAATTGATTAGTCGTATCATGCGATTCAATCGAGCAAACCCATAGAATGGGTTGGTCGAGCCAATCAAGCTCGTTGAACAAGACAGACTGATCGAGCTAAGTGGGATGTTAGGTCAAGTGAGTTGGACATGTTGTTTAGTTGGATCAAGCCCCGATGAATGGGTCAAACGATCCTATCTAGCCTCTTCGATTGGGTTGAGAATAATTGGTGAGGTCAAATAGATTAAATGAGTAATTGAGTTGAACGAGTCAAGTTGAATGAGTCAAACATATTGGTTGGGTCAATTAATTAGATAAATTGGCTAGATTGAGTGCAGAGATTAGTCATGTTACTTAGGTTGAACAAACGAACTAATATAATCGCGCCGACTCATCTATCTTAATTGTGCCCACATGATCGCGGTAGATCAATCACACCTAATTGTATCGATGGTGTAAGTTAGGTGAATAAAAGAACATTCTAATGTATGAAATTATCACTAATGTAGAGTTCTAAAAAATGATCTATTGTATACAGTCTTACTTTCTTTGTAATAAGATATTTCTGTAACTTGAACCTATGACTTTTA
>JBAMHZ010087767.1:0-16742 GCA_037177395.1 Alpinia galanga | reverse complement strand
ATATTTGAACTCTGCTTGACCCTGTATGTGGAGGGTAATATAGTCATTTGAATTCAAATTGGGGATTAAAAATAATCTCGCTAGTTGACTCGCCGCGTGTACCACGACACGTCCTCCTGCTTCCTTCAGCGACCCACATGAAAAAGGAAAATGTGCGGGACCCACAAAACGCCGTTACGGTTTTTTTTTTTTAAAATTGATTTCCGCTTGGGCAATTCGTCGGATGGTTTTTTTAGAGACGCTGCCGCCTTCTGGAATCTTCCCTGAACGAGGAGCAAGGATGCGGCGTTCCCGTCGTCCTCCCGCTTCCGGTAAGACTCGGCTCGTCGACGTCGTGCCGATCTGTTCATCTTCTGATCAAGAGAGGCAGGGATCCGATTCGAGCGATGTCGAGGAGGAAGAGGATGACGATGGAGAGGAGGAGGAACAAGATAGCTCTGGCTCTGATGATGAAGAGTACGTCGATAGCGATTGTGACGGCGTTTTAGAAGAGGATGAGAAGGCTCCTACGAGGTTTGTGTGAGATTTTGATTTTGTCTCATTCGCCCTTCTCTCTTATTTTGCCTTTTTGACTCTGATACGGATGGAAATGATAGCGAGGAAGATGATGAGGAGAATGCAGCGAAGAAAAAACCGAACGATGAAGAGTGGTGCAGAAAAGTGGTCGATCTTTTACGAAGTACATTCTCTTCACAGATGCATACTACCACCACTAATTGCTAGCTTAATTGTTTGATCTATTTGTTGTTGATATTGGTGAGATTTATTTAGTCGTCAACCAATTTCATTTGTTCTGAAACGCTTACTTACTACATGTGTCAATTTTCTTTTCTTGCAATATTCACTCGATGAATATCTAAAATGATGCCTCTCTGAAACTTTTTTGCCAAGTTAGTTCAGAAGTGGCATTTTAGTTTGGCGTTTACTTAATGTGTGCCTATGTTTGTTGGTCTTTGGATGTATTTCTTTATCTTTAAATTTATTTCCGAAGAACTTGTGGTAAAGAAAATATTATATTTCATTATTGAGATAATCAATACACATCTAGACATGTTCTCATGATAAAGCCCTAACATACAGATAGCAATGTGAGACTACACTTAATTCCTGATAAACTCACTTTTAATATACTCCCCTCTCAAATTGGAACATTTATACTATCAATTTCAAGCATGTGACATGAATTAGAAATGCAAACTAAGTTATCACCATAAAAGGAACATAATATTCACACCTAGTTAAAACAAAAACTTAAGAAGTTAACAAAACACATATCTAAGAATTTCTTTGACCTTGGAAGAGGAAAACTAATTGTTGATAGAGAACACAACCGGCAATCACTTTGTCCTCAAATCAAGCATACAACCTATGATGTCTTTAACATCTGAACAACATGTCACAAATTGATGAGATAAAGAGAGGATGAAATGAAACTGGAATAAGGAGAGATCTAATGAACTAATCTTGCGAGTGGGATTCTTGTTAAAGTGAAGATTACATAAGCATGCAATTGCCTATGGGAAAAGAGAACCACTTGAGGGAAAGATAACACCACTTGATCCTTTGCTTGACTTACCAAAATAAGAACATGGATTTTTTGTGTTGAGATTTTCATTGAAGATGGAAAATATAGTTCAATACTTTGCTGGATATAACAATATGAGAGCAGGGCATTTCCTCTATTCAGATTCTTACTAACTTTTAGGCAGCATATAGATAGCAAATAAACAAAGTAAAGTTTGAGATGAGACCCTAGGTGACAAATCTCACAATTGGGCTTCTTCTTGCAATACTGTATATATCAACACATAACAAATAGAAGAATGAGGAGAAGTAAAGCACTCAACAAGGTCCTAGGATAAGGATCAAGAAGAAGTAACAAATCAAAGAAGAAAGTAGGGAAATAGAGAAAAATAAATGAACATGCTAATAGCAATAGGTTAAAGAAGGGGAGCCTTGGTGCAACGGTAAAGTTGTTGCTTTGTGACCCAGAGGTCACGGGTTCAAATCCTAGAAACAGTTTTTTGCAAAAAAAAAAAAAACAGGGTAAGACTGTGTACAATGGATTCTTCCTTGGGACCCCGCATGGCGGGAGCTTCGTGCACCGAGCTGCCCTTTTTTTTTAATAGCAATAGGTTAAAGAAGAGGAATAAATTCACAGATTTGAAGAAGAGGAAGATGGCTGATTTCACTTGAAAAAGAGCTCATATCTTTATGGGAAGAGGAAATCATTGGAGAATCACATCTGGTTGTAGCAAGAGATTACACATATTTTCAGCAACTATGTCGATTTCTTGTCCTTAGAGCAATGAGTAGAGGCAGGCAGTCTTGTCACAAGTGAAGCTAGGTGTTTAGCATATCTGCATATGCTGTCATTGACAGAGAACAAGTGCAATGACCCATTGGAAAGGAAGCATGACCATTTGAGCATGGTAGTCATTCAAGGCTTCTAGATTGCTGCAGCTTGTGGTATGTGCAGGAATTATTGCAGATTGTGCCATAAGAAATTGTTAATCTACATCTACTTGAGGCACACTCTTGTGAATGCCGATTGACCAAAATAGTGGTGATGGCATCAACAGTAGAGGATCCTGCAAAGATGAACCTGTAGTTTCTTGAGCTTTGTAGAGGCACAATTTATAGAGCTCTAGAGAGGCAATGGAGTGTCATTTAAAGTGTCACATGGAAAAAGGAAGAAGACTCTAGCATGTTTTCAATTGTTTGTGTACTTTGTGTATTGTGTGTGGAGGGGCTTTGGCAATAAAAAATATGGTTGTGTGCAACCAGCATGCTAGATCACATCCATGGAAGATCTCAGTGTGCAATAGGATTTAGTGTGTGGATTTAGTGTTTGTGTACTTTGGATGAGCAGAGTAATTGAACAAGTTTGAATGATGGCTAGTGGCAAGAAAGAAAAGGATTGAGAGACGAGGGGAGGTCAATAGCAGATTCTGGCCTCTTCTAAGGGAAATGCCTTTTCAAAAACACTTTTAGCCATAGTGAAAGGGCTTTGATATCAGGTAGAACTATGGATAATAAAAATGTTGTATTGCACTACTGACATAATTATTGCATTAGTATATATATATATATATATATATATATAACTAAATCCACTAAATAGCACAGCTAATACTTAAAATACCCAATGCCTTTAACAATTTTCTTGAAACTCAATGACATAACACAACAATGGTCCAAAACTAAACTTCACCCAAAGGAGAACTCTCACATATAGAAAGAGGAAATTTATCAATTAAAAATTGTCTAATACATGAGAACCTCTAATTAGAGATTTATTCTCTATGAAATAATAACTCAATAAAAACCCTAATTGTTTTCGCTAAAAAACTAAACAACATTTTTAATCAGGCTCCAACTATTTCTTAAATATAACAAACTATAAAATTGATGACTTGGGAAACTTTGAACAATTAAAATTCTGATTTCATTACTCAATTTTTTAATTCAGTGCGTCTGATTTACATAGGCACAAATTGTATTATATTATTTTTGATTTAACCAAAAATGATATAAGATAGGCACAAATTGTATCATGCCTTATGCATCTTGTCATGTGTTTGAAGTCAAAATCTCTTTGTATGCTTAATTAGGCAGATAAGATATTGATAATATCAACATATTTCATGAGAATTTTTGGTCTTCAGGGAAGCAATCTTTAGATACTCTGAAGCTGGAAGAGTGTAAATCCTATTTGAGGAGGCATGGACTTCGACTAAGTGGAACCAAAACTACATGTGTCAGTAGAATTTTGGAACACTGGAGGTCAGTACAGTTTTCTGTTTCGCAACTATTTGTCTTGTAGTTTTAGTTTTTTGTTTTAGCTGGTTTTAAGTTAGTTGAATGGACTTGAAGTTCTACTTAATTTATGCAGGTTGGTGAAACATACTTCTTAAGTTTGTAATTGTATCTGTTTAGGGTTACTTTGTTATTATTACCAAATCAATGTGTTTATTAAAACAACAAACACATCTATCTGTACATAGACTATTGTGTTTGGCCTAAGTATCATGCATGGAAGAATGTAAATGCTAACTATTATCTTCTCACACAGGCTAAAAGATGGAAATGGTGAGATTTTGTATCCACAGTCTTCTTTTGTTATAAACTGCACAGGTAGAAAACTGATGCACTGGCATGTTATAATAGGTTTCTTCATTTATTTGTTGAAACTTCTTTATTTGTTTTGCAGGGGATGTATGTAAAGGTGATGTTGTCCTTTTTAGGCAGAGAGTTTATGATAAGTGCGATGATTTCTCCTTCTCCGTACTCTTATTTTCAGTAATGTAACTCTCATCTACATTTTTGGTAAAGTAAATTATCAAATCCTTAGATCTGTTTAACAGATTTACAACAAGGACTATAATTGGAAAGCGGACAATTGCAGGACGAGTTGTGAAGGAAAGTTATGGTGCAGTCAAACAACAACACACATTTACTGTGAGAACTGCGAACAGCTTTAATATTTCATAGAACTAAAACCTCTTTTTTGGTCATAAATGCTACTTGATATATGTAGGTTGAAGTACTATGGTCTAGAGGCAAAAATGCACTCCCTCCCATGTTTCCTCTGCTTGTGAAGGGACGCAACCTTTACAGGCTAAAGACTTTCCGCCAGGTATTGACTTTTTCTTGTTGGAAAGGTTTCATGTAATATTCGACTTTAAAAAGTATGTTACTTCTGCCCCTTAGTGATAAGAAGTTGAAGTTCCAGTAGACCTATTCAAGACTTCTTTCTATTGTTTTTCTTTGCAACATTTTTCACTTGTCATACTGTATAGATAAGAAAAAAGAGATGAATAAGGTCAACTATTCTGCTTCCCAAATTACAGTGCATCACAAAGTTAATCCATGATGATAATTTATGAATTGGAAGGAGTTCCATCATTAATATTTGTGAGGGGATAACTTGTCAGGTATATGGAATTAGAAAATATATGGAAAACCAAATCAAGTTCTATCACTATTTGCAACTGCATCCTTATCTTCTCACATTTCTGGTGTTCTTGATATCACCCTAATTCAACCGATTGGATCTAGATTGTGCACTAATACTAAACATGAAATGGATACTTAGTATTGCAAATATAAAATAGTTGGCTTATTTGTTGTAGCCTTGGAGCAATGAGCGGGAGAGATCCAAGGTTCTTGCTGAAAAGCATCAAAGGGGAGCAGTGGCCAGGCATATCCGAAAAAATTCAAAAGCTATGTTCATGAATGGTGGTAGGTAGCTATTCTCCTCACCTCCCCTTGAGAGCTAGATAGCTTGCATAGATTCTGTCACTTAAGGTGTCAATGATTAATTGTTTTGGGTTATCTATATATCTGAAGTTTGCAGTTATTGGACAATTATGTGATCAATGGTCATCAATTTTTCTGTGCCTCCGCAGCTTCTCATACTTGCTAGTGAATATGAGGTTGATATTATTTCTGTATAATATTCTGTTCACTTTATCCTTAACTCCTTGATCCTTACCTTCTGACTTCATCAAGCATAGGATTCCATGAACCTTGACTTGGAACTAGCCTACGAACATGATGGTTCATTATCAATAGTTCATGCTGAAGTTAGGCTGATGAATTTGGATTAAAACTTAATTTCTACATGTGACTGGTAATCTTTGGCACAAGAAATTACTCTAGGAAATTATTAATATTTTTAAATTTGACAAATTATGCTCCCAAAAAGTTGTTTTACATAGCTTGGTGATAGATTAATCATTATTACTATAAAAATTCAACTGAAATTACAGAATAAACTCATGGGATTTGGGAAATAATATCTGCATGTTCAATGATGATTCTAAACCATCTCAAAAAGTATCTGTTAGATATCCAATCCACATGCTAATTGTGGATAAAGTATTGCAAAGAAAAGGAACCTTTCTGGTAATATGTGGTTTAGTAAATGTATGTGGCAGTACTTGTGCACCAAGAGTTTACTTGGTGATTAGAATTCGAAACGATAGTTCGAAGTACTACATTGACCATGCACAAGAATGTTTTGCTGTTCTTATTGCACCAAATGTTGTCAAGGGAGTTTCAGATGTGAATACTTTAACCGTACAGAAAAATTGGAGGGTTTGAGACGTGTATCTAGGTGATTTATTGCATTACGATCATAGGACACAACATTATTGAATTACTCCCTAGTGTCTATTCTGAGCCATATTTTTAGCTATTTGTTGGCTTCGATATATGCACACATAAATTTTGTATTATATATTCTAAAAATGTTTGAAACAGGTTCAAGGCACCGCCAGGGAAGCTCCTCTGATGCTAAGCTAAATGGCAAGAAAAGAAGGGGAGAAGTGTCTAGGGATATTTCTGGTGGAAAGAGAAAGAAAGTTGCTTCCAGTTCTCGCAAGGATCCTTGTGAAAATACTTCAAGTCAAGCCCATACAGACACAGTGGCAAGAAATTTGGATCCATCTTATAATGTTCCAAGGCAAGCAATTAATCATGGAGGTAATCATGAAGTGACATTATTGAATTACTCTTTACTCTTCTAGCCATATTTTGAGGTATTTGTCAATATCCTTTGTGCATAGATTTTGTGGTACACATTCTAAATAATGTTTGAGACAGGTTCAAGGCGCTACAAGGGAAGCTCCTCGGGTGCTAGCCTGAATTGTATGAAAAGAGCAGGAGAAGAGCCTAAGCATATTTCTGGAAGAAACGAACAGCAAGTTGCTTCTGCCTTTGCTGCATTAGATGCAGATGCAAATAAGCAGGCTAACTGGACAAGAAATGTCAGCTCGCACAACGTTTCTTGTGCCCGTACTTCAGGTCCAGCTCATTCCAATGCGCAAGACACTATGACAAGAAATTTCCATCCATATTACAATAATCTGAGGCAAGGCATTAATCATGGAGGCAGTACTTATGGGCAATATCCTGTCTCTTTAAGGAACCCCTTCTACAATCATAATACACATTTGGAGTTACTGCATCCTACCACGGCACCATCTCAGATGAACCCGCGGATTGCTTATGTTGCTACGCATCGTCGTGATGATTCCTTTGGCATGACTGGTGTATCGCACCTTCCATCAAACATGAGATATCAGTTTCACCATTCTTATGCTAGTGCGGCTTCTTCAGCAGATCCATGGACAGAAAGCCAGCTTTGGCGACGGCCAGACCATGATAAACATGGTCCTAGAATACCTCCAGCTATACAATTTCAGAGGTTTGGGAGGCCTTGAAGTTGCTTATGGCAGTTTGAATGCCGTATACCAAAGTATATAAACGGATTGACAAGTTTAGTTCTGATTTTTGGCCAAATATTGCAGGACGATGTGGAGAATTAGCATTTTTTTTTTTGGTTTCGAGTTCAGACCAAATAAAGCTCAATTCATGATGGTTGATTGTCGAGTTCAGACCAAATCACCATCTCTGAAGAAAAAAGCTGACAGAAAAAAAAAAAACATAACAACGAGTTACATTTTAGACGAAAGGAGTGTGAAAATATATGAAAAAACATTTAAAAATAACTATAATATATATACATTTTTAAAGGGGAACAAAAAAAAAGAAATTTTTAATTTTTAATTAAATATGCTTATAAATTCAGTGTTCCTGTTGCCTTTTCCCGACCGTCTATGGAAGAGCAGGGTTCTAAAGTAATGGCAGCTACGTTGAAATACGGCGTCCCTTCCCTTGTTCTGGTCGAAAGGGATGGTGGCCTTCGGTGAGTTGCAGTCAACTTTGGAGAGAAAAATGACCATAGGTTTTTGCAGCAGGGCGAGGTTGGATTTGCTTCGTTGCATCAGGGAAACTCCACTTCCATGATTTGGAAGTGGCCAAAAACGCTGTGCGGTTCAGATTCATTCACGGGCGAGAAGATTACACATGTCGAGGAAAAGTAATCATGATCTAATTCCAAAAAAGACTCATTCAGATAATGTGCACAGAATCAGTTTGGCGAAACGGGTAGGAGCCTTACTATTGGCACAGGAAGAGAACAATTTGACAAACTTGTATATTACGTTCCACTTTCTTTCGTGCAGCAGGAACAAGAGGTATATGAGCAGAGTCACAGAGATAATTCTGATTGATGGTGGTTGATACAATCACCATTGAATAAGAAAGTAAACTATCACAAAATCTTCGAACACAGATTCACGAGGATTTCACAAACTTCAGATATAAACAAGAGCAAACAGCACATTTTCTTTTTTATGCTTTGGAGAAAACTTTTCACACAATCCTTTTTCTTTGCTGATGGTGCTTTAACAGAAAAGATAGCCTGAACAGCGCGAAAGGACCTTGTTATACGTCACCCCCGGTCGCTTCATATTTCAAGGTGGATTGAAAGAAGAGATCTTGAACACAAATATCCTTAGCCTTCATGGCTTACGCCTTGAGATGGCAATCTGTTGTTGGCCAGGACATTGGCGAATGTGAATAGAGTTCACTTTGATAATCTATAGCGTGTAGTCAGCACTCAGAAATCTTTCATACTCGGTTCCTTTAAGAGCATTAACAACAACATCCCAGTTCTCGACCTGCTTGTCCAATGGTTTTCGGTGTATCTTAACCTGATGACTAACCAAATGTCTATGGGGTAGTCTCAAAAAGTCTAAAACATCAACCAGCTTCTGGAGGGAGAAGAGAAAGCATTGCTTTAAGAATATGTGGAAATAATAAGCGACAGTTCCAAATAAGTTACTTGAGAACTCACAGTGTGGTTCAAGATGAGATCCTCATAGTACAAAACCATGTGTCGAGTGCCGTTGAAGTAACCCAGAGCCTTTTTAACGCACTCGGCAGAGTACCTGAGGCTGGCAATCATTTCTGTTGCATTGATGGCAGGTTTGTACTTTGCAAGCACATCAGCCTGAAAGCGAGTATGACATTTATACACAAAAGTGTTCGTAAGAAAATATCGTTTATGATTGGTAGATGTAAATACAGCACCTCATATTCAGAGTGCACGTGAGCTTTGTGTTTGCCATTTAATTGCTTTGCTATGCGATCATGATCATTTGCAAGTTGCGAAACCATACGACGAAGTAAGTTTCTTCTGAACAAAAGTATTGCATACACCCCTCTTTCATTGAAATATTTGACAATGTCTTCATGATTAGCCATGAGTCCCTGCATAGTCAGAGGAATAATGTCATCAGCAGAGAGACATTTTTCTAGAGCACTGAGTTCTGAGGAAAGCTCCTGAGAGATTATTGTGATAAAAAATATTCAATTGAAATAAGACTTTGTTAACAGAAGATCTAAAGAAGAAACGAACATAACTGACCTGCCAATACATTTATGGAAGTGTCAATAAAGCTTGTACTAATACACAAATTATCAAGTAGGAAGATTCATTAATTCTGAATATTTTCCACACTGAACAGATGCTAAACTAAAGTTAGCAAAAGAATTGTTTCTTAGCAATTCGATTAGTGGCACGTGTCTTTGTCAACTTCCAAAGGGGAAAAAGCCACATGAAATTTAAACTAGTACCAAGGAAAGGGGATAAGTTAGAAGAAAGCCAAATTATTCCCTTTATCTGAGGACCTGCTTACTTCCAGAGTACTTTCTAAACATGTATAAACGAATAAACTATCAAAATGACCCACTAAAAGCTCAATAAATGGTAATTGGATCAATTTAAACACATGGAGCAATTAAAGGGCAACATATTGCCAACTCTAAGTAGCTTGTAGCTTGGTATGCTCCTTCAGGCCAATAAATAGATGCTATGGACAGGGGCAAGGGGTCTTTCCTTTCATAAAAGGAAGTTGCACGCCAACACATAACTAGAGCTCCTCTGATTCATTCCAAAACCATTCCAGCCAAGTTTGAGATACCGTTTTAATGGAGTTTTAGGTTTGACTGGTGTAAGGTCCAACTGTGTTCAGCCTCCCATCCAGCTCATTCTGACCCATGATATATCAGGAGTTTCAAGTTCACAATGGAGCAAAACAATTCCCTTCAGTTGACCCAAGCCTCGACCAATTCCACCTATCATTCACAAAACTCTACTCTAAGTAAATCACTTCCTTCCCTGGCAGTCATCCCATCTCAAGGTCTATACTTACAAAGATAACATACTTATATTGCATACTCCAACATTTCTCTCCATGAACACGATCTAAATTCTAATTTCACTGAGAGTTGAATCTTCATACAGTAAAAGCATATAAAGAACAAGAAATTGACTAGCTGCAGGTACAGATTATCTAGATACACAGTTCGACTAAGGCTTTCTCTTGAAATGTAAATTTATCTTTTTTTTTTTAGATATTAAAATGCCCCAGAAAATGGCTGAGGTGCAGGACCTGTTGATGTCCTCATCCATTTTTCCCTATGGAAAATGCCTTGATACAATTTCTGTGCAGGGGTGTTCTTACCAAAATAAACTTTTCCATCCTTATATTTTCTTTACCCAGGAAAACAGGTTCAAAAAGATTCCTCTCCTCTCCTCTCCTTAAAAGCTAATCCTCCTAATGAGGTGTTCTTACCAAAATAAACTTTTAAAATCTAATTTCCATGTTTGCATCATAAGGGTGGTGAGCAATGTCTGCAAGTAAGGTGGGATCGACAAGGAAGAGAGTAATGACACCATTTCCATTCTTCCAGCCCACCTAGTCATAATATTGAATTGGTGTTCCAATTGGAAAGGGTTGCCTACTGTAATGGATTAGCTGTTAATTGGCCTCACGAGTTCTCTCACTTAGTTGCTTTCATTAAGCAAACATTTTAGTTTAAAATGGAAAATTGGCTAGCATCTTAATAATAAACATTAAAATGGATTTTCTAGTCAATGGATAATGTACACAGCCATGTATTTTACCTGATTAAGCATCCATTTCAATCCGACAGCAGCCGTGCATTCATTTTTAGAAGCACTACTATACCAATCCAGATTGTAGACCTTGTTTAATGTTCTTATGATAGAAGACATGTTATTCCTCCTTTCTTTGACAGAGAAGACCTCCCCATTTGAGCTAATGTTGGGATGGCTATTCATCAGAGTCTCAAACCAACCACTTCCAGACCTCTGCATTGTCAAAATAGCGAAGAAGCGGACTGGTGTACGTGCACACTCATCCCTGTATGTTTGAAATTATCACCTATCAAAATTTAGTTACATACCAACCAGAAGTGATAATTTGGAGATTTCACTACCTTCTAAAAGTTGAGGGTTTTGGGTAGTGCACATATGATATTTCAGATGGTGAGATACCAGGATCGCAACAGGATTCTTCTGTTACCTCAAACTTCATAACTCTAGGCATGCTCTGGTTCCCAATTTGCTTTAGGCACACTAAGCATATATAGACGCCACAAATCATAACAACACTTAACACAAACATCCTCAAAGCAAGGTGTGATTTCTTTGGTGGCTTTACTACGCTTAAGTCCTGAAAGTGATAAATGACAGAATATACAGGCAATTAGGTATTCTATTCAGCTAAAATACAAAAGTTTCACAGTTTGAAAGTAATTTAATATGTGACGATAGTTGGACAGCTGCTAAAACATAGAAAGAAAGAAAAAATGCCATTGGTAGAACATATTTTAAATGTGTAGGTGAAGCTAGAAGTTATAAGACACTTAGTTCAACTAAGTTTCTCTGATGAGGATAAGTTGAAGAATTCATCCTGCGACACGAAAAGCAAAAGAAACCCTAAACCCACTCTCAGATGTTAAATACTCTGCAGACATTACAATTAGCGAGATGGATGGATGATTCAAAATAAAGTTAAAAAAAAAAATTGAACCCTCACTGAAGAGAATATATTTAGGGACAAACAGACTATATAACTTGTCATGAAACCTATGAAATTCAGAACTTGACACAGATGAAGAGGGGAAAAATTTCTTCGTCGAAGAAAACAGAAAAAAGAAGACAAAACTAAGGCGTTCAGCGAAAAAACGAGTCAGGAAAGAAAATGGAGCACGAAGAATGCCTACTTTACTCAAGAAACAGCACTCCTCAGCCATTTCGCCCTTTTTATGTTCGCCAACGAGAAACGAAGACTTCTGCGAAGGAGGAAGACCAAGATGCAGAACTATATCGGCTTCACTCCGCTTAAAGGCGAGATTTTTTAGACAACCGGAGCGTAAGCCTCGAGGAGCAGAAGACGCCGAACGGTGCGGTATGGATTCCTAAAGCATCAAGAACCGCAGTGGGGTGTTTGGTTTCTCCGCTCCGAAGTAGTAAAAGCACCACGTGAGCTACCAGCATTGCCCCATCCTCATCCCCTTCCCCACAAATGACGCCCTACTCCGGTTCGCCGCAACCAATTTCTCCCCCCTTTCACCTTCGTCGCAACCAAAACCACCCTCGACACCTCCAAGACTCCACCTGTGCGCTCGACGGGAGGCCGTACGCGACAAGGTCTGCCAAAACCGTGAGAGAGAGCAGAAACAGAGATGAAAGAGAAAAAAAAAAAACACAGCTGAGAATGAAGAACCGAGAGTGTGAAAAGTAAGAAATAGTAAGCAACAGGCGGATTAAAAATTAAATCTTCCAAGACTCTTGCTTAGAATTGGCCGAAGCAAATCCAGGCAGGCAAATCAAACGTTCTACTGCGACAATTGATATTGATTGACTAAATCTGAGCAACCATAAGATTAAGCAATTGGGCTGGCCATTCTTTAGATCTCCCATTTCGTGTGTTAGTTCATTGAGTTTTTGATGTACCCTTTTTCAATAGGAACAACTGAAAGGATTATTAATGTAATAATTTTATTTTATTTTTTTTAATTTGAATTGATATAATTTATTTAAAAAAAATTCTGTAAATCACAAATGCTAGAACTGATGAGACTGTTTGCATATAAATTATGAACGTGACTGTTCCACATTTGAACTGGTGTGCCAGCCATGAAATATCACGTTGATTTATTTAATCCGTGAGCTAAGCGCATCGCCAAGAGATGGCTTAATGCCAATTAAGGAATGCATTGCACGATTATATCCATCAGCAGTCGAGGAGTTGACTTTCTTATATTTTTTAAAACTAAAAATAGAGACTAGATAGATGATCTCTTTCTTCGATAATTGAAAACAACTGCTGTTGAATCGAGTTCGCCTGAGAGAGAGGTAAATTACATATTTAAAAATTTTCTTTTTATATTAAAAAACTTTTCGAGTTTGCAACGGAAATAATAAACAAATTTTACAATTTACAGTGGAAATAAAAAAAAAATACAAGTAAAGAAAATAAGACAGACCTTTCTTACTTGGTTCACAGTCCCGTGGCTGCTAGTTCAAGGCTCACAACCCTTCGGGTTGTATTGTTGAGCAATTTACTAAAATACCTTCTCCGGTAAACTCCCATAAGAGGGGACGAATTTACAAAAGTAAGGAAAAGGATAACAAACCTATCCTTTTCCTTTTAGCAAATAATAAAGAATTAAATACAATTACTTCGTTACCCAAAAAGAATTTGTAGATGAGGACCGTGGGCTTGAGGAGCTTCTTTGGTGGCAATAGGACGCAGAGGAATCACAAGGACGCAGCAGAAGCTCTTGAGGATCGTAGAGAATTGTATTTTTCAGTTGCCGTTCGGACCCTTCTTTTATAGAGTAACTGAGGCGCCTTAAGTCATCTAGGGCGCCTCAGTTGAGATTTGATCGGATACGAGAAATCCAGATTTTATCCACTCGAAGGTGCCTTTTACGAACTTAGGGCGCCTTCTAATAAGTTAGGGCACCTTCCATCACTTAGGGCGCCCTAGTTTACGGACTTAGGGCTCCTTCCATAAGTTAGGGCTCCTTAGGTACCATTCATCTGGACTTTTTGTTCCTACAACACATGTTAGTCCAAAACAAATATATAGGAGCAAATATTAAGATTTATGACTTAGATTCTATCTAACAAGACCAGAATTTAGTCTTGGTCTCAACTTAGGTTTCCAAGATGAACCTAAGTTGGACCAGTGCCTATAGTCCCATTGGACTCATCCTCACTGGAACTCTCTCCTCTAGTGACTTACCTGATTTACCAGTGCATCTTGACTCGTCATCTGACCCACCAGGACTTCTTGCCAGACTCCTCATCTGGACTTCAGCCAGTTATCAGGTCCTCCTGATCTAACTGGACTTCCCGTCAATTGTCTGGTCCTCCTGACCCAGCTGGACTTTCCACCAGTTGTCTGGTCCTCCTGACCCAACTGGATTTCAGTATGATGTCTGGTCCTCTAAACTCATCAACTCTGCACACTTAGTAGCTAAGTTAAACATAACAAAATCTAACTTTAATCATTTATCATTTATTAAAACCTAAGTTCGATTATCGATGCTTAATCGCACCAACAACTGCTTCTCGTTTTAAAACTCACTTTACTATTGCCCCCAAAGCACAAGCACGGTGCAGTAACAAAAGGTGATGAGATATCTAGTAGGAAAACACAGTTAAATCATCTATTAAAGCGTAGTTCAACGATGAATTTTTAAAAAAATATATAGAGGCAGCCTTCTGTGTAGGAGTTTGTTTAACAGATAGAATATGATTTTAGTATTAAACAGTATTTCAGGGATAACACGACTATGGAGTCCGGACTGATCTGCTAAAAAAAACTACTAGCATTTTTTAATTTGCCCAAATGGTTGGCGGAGATTTGCTAGGATTTTAATCTCTTCCGACTCAATTATTAAAAAAGGATTCTTGAAAAATCATGAAGCAAAACTGGTTAACTTTAAAAATTAATTAGATCAAAGATTTAAACACTCTAATACTTAAAAAAAAAAATATCACTTTACCATTTGGTGCATCAGGGGCATCCATGGCTTTTTAAAATGGCACCGTGTATCAGACAGCTCAACTGGATCACATAGAGAAAACAGCAAGTCAAATCCTTCATCACTTCTCCCACTTGAAGTCCTCATATCCGTATAACTTATCAAAAGCGCCTTTGATAGCTCCATTCTTTATTCAAAATAAGTCTCTATTTCAGTTTGTTTGTTTTTTCGATTTCACAAATTAATCTTAATATCCGATCATATTTTCACTTGAGAATTGGTGCCCAAACAAATCAGTTCGACTCAAACAAGTTAATATCATATCAAATCCTGCAGATTTACGCCTAATTTACACAAACATTTGGGGTTGAGAATTTTGAAAGCATGTTATATCTTTTTTGATGCAAAACAATAATAAAAAAAAAAACTGATCGATCAATGGAACCCTGTCTATAGTGCCGAAATATTGCCTCGAAATCATCATCATAATGGCATCTCTAATTACAGAAGAGTATTATTGAAGTATAAAATCTAATGTTATGTTGTCTGCGTCCTACGCATCTGACACTAGCTAACCGTGAAGATTAAGCAACTATCATGATCATAAATAAACTAACGAGCGTGGAGGCTCACCTCGGTGCCATGTATCATGGAGAATGCAGCGACCACCAATGAAGCAGCCCATTAATGGCCAGTACGTGACCATCATGCTTTCCACGAGGCGACGTGCAAGAGAACAGTAATATTCTAAATTAACTTAGTTGGACTTGATCATCACTGAGGGATTAACAAAGCAGAGAGAAGTGGAACCTCTGATGGAACTGCTTCACTCGCTCCACAACTTCCCTGATATACAAAGAGCTGAGCTCCGCCCAAAACTTTGATAGAAAGAAAATTCTCCACGTACTTTGAAAATAAATAAATAAATAAAAGTAGCATAAACAGATAAGAGAAATTTCAATTTCCAATTCAGCATACACAACAACAGGAGGTGAATTATGGAGCAGAATTTTTCATCGAGAACAAACGGAAGAGTAAAAAAAAAATTGACATAATTTTGATTATGTAACTACTTATATTGTTTGATTTAAATTTAATTAATGTAATAAAAATTTATTTATTTGGAGATTTTAATATATAAATTACTTTAATATTTTACTATATTATTCTTAATTTAATTATACGATAATGGTCATTTACGATTGGCCTTAAACCAAACAGATTAATGTAGAGATGAAAACTTGAACCAAAAGTATCTTAAAATATAAGTTTTAGATTATGGTAACTTGTTTTTAAACTAATTTAACATTGAAATTTGTACTCTCATATTCACTCAAAATGAATGATTTCTGTTGACAGGAATGAGATGATTCAGTGATGTCCTTAAATAGCAGGAATACGATAAACTCCAAGAGACTAATGCATATTGTTGAACTAACTGTTCTGTGGTACGACAAAATTAAAGGGTTATTAACTATAGCGATAAATGCAGTGCCATTAACTAATTAACCAGTAGCTTTTCATGGCAAGTAAAGCCCATATACGAAACACATGCACACACAAAAAGCAATATTTAAACTAACAGCAAGTGGACCCTAGTAGTCTGCCAAGATTAAAGAATCCAAGAAGTCCCTTCAATGCAAACCTCCAATCGTTACATATACAGTAATCCACCGAAGACAGCCCAAATCCAATCACTTAACCGTCGGATTTCGATCGAAATTATAGTTAAAATCTAGACATAGATAAGCCAGCGGCGGAGTCCGGCCGATGGTGGTCAAATTCTAACCAATTTTGGCAGAGATCGAATGGCACCGACACCCTATAGGATTCAGAGGTTGACTATAGTGCGGAATGCACAGTGACAATAAATGCACAGTACTCTCGCCGCATGATCATCGGAGAATATAAGGATTATACCCAACCTCTAAACCCTAAAGGGTCGTTGCCGGTGTCGCTCAGGTCGAACCGTGACCGAATTCCAACCGGAATCCAGCCATGATCTGGCCAAACTCCAGTTC
>JBAMHZ010087662.1:0-16742 GCA_037177395.1 Alpinia galanga | reverse complement strand
GTGCCAAAGTAAATTCCTCAATTGCCAACTTGATTTTCTCATAATCAGTTGAGAGAAAATTCTTAAAACAGTGAAGTGTTCTTCATCCTGCTATTGAGTCACTTGATAACCAACTGTCTTGTAGAGAAACACTAAAGGACAAATTATCAAAGCATATTTGACACTTTAATTTCCTTTGCAAACAACCCGTTCAACTTCTATTTTCATATTCTTTCACGTCAATCTATCAAGATTTTGGATTTAGCTAATATTTAAAGTGTCAACGTCTAATACCTTTTAGTTTTTCATGCCATCATGATACATAAAATTATAATGTGACTATGGCACTAACAGTGTTTAACTTCAAGTAATGTTCAAAATGCAGTTCTTATTCAAAACAAATGGATATTTGATAGCCACGATTCCTGAAACACCTAAAGGAGAGACATGCGCATGGAAAACTTAGGTTTATATTGTAGTCTGATCACCAACTTCATTATATAATAATATATTGCAACTTGTGAACAGCAAACTTAGGTTTGTTGCAGTCAATTTCTGAACAAGAGTGGACACGAGATCTATATAAGAGTCTATTAACTAAATAATTCATTACTTGAGAAATGCAAATGGTTGCCATTTCAGAAGAACTTTTGTTTCTATGTTATCATTATCATCATTAAGTTGGGATTGTGCCAACTATTTGGGATTGGCTACATGAATCCTAACCCTTAAGTGAGTTTTATCAAGAGTCAGAACTGTTGCTAGTTATTTATTTAGAAGTACTTACAGGTTAAATCTTCTAAGTACTTTTGAAAATTTGGTGAAGGGAGCTTACAGTTTTTTCTTCCTTGTATTTTGGTGCTTCTCAGTGGTCATACATCAACAGTCTGGGCAGTATCTTTCAATTCAGAGGGGGATAGAATGGTTACTTGCAGGTGTGCAGCTAATAACCTGGGTAGTTATATTGTCTGGAAACGTTGACAGATTAATTTACTTTGGTCTTGTAGTGATGACCTTACATTGAAGATGTGGGATACGTCGAGCAACCTGCAGGAAATGAATGGGGATGCTGATAGTTGCAAACCTTGGTGAGATCTATTTTCCCGTGGCTTTAGTCATTACTTTTTTGTTGAATATCCATTGATGTTTCATGGTTATATTCTCACCATGTGTCACTCAACCTTAACTGAAGGAACTTTATTAGGATAAAGTCTACCACACCCCATCCAAGTTTGGTCTACCGAATGATAGACTTCATTTGGTGCATGATCTGAAGAAATGTCCGTGTAAACTAACTTAACTAAACACATATCTCAAGCTCAAATGAGAAAGTACATTGATAGGTAAGATTGACTTGGCAGTGAACCTATAATAGGAGGCCAAAAAAGACAACAATAGAAGTGAGAACAGATGGCAATAGGTTAACATTAGATGTGCATGAATAAAATTTTCCAATAAGAATATCAATTAAGATTTATAAGCTTTAAATCTACACAAATTATCAACTTAAATTAACACCATTTATCTGCTTTCTGGTAGCATCAATTAACAACTTTAAGTTATCACCAAATATATCTTTTGTATTATGGTGAAACACAAAAGCCAACTAGCAAAAGTCTATCATTTGATACATGGGTTGACATCTCACTAATGTGCATTGGGGCCTCACAGCCAACACCCCACCACTGTATGAATGGGCTAGAGCTCTATATCACATGGCTTGATTATTTTTTTAACCTTTTGAATTCTTTTGTATTTGCTCTCTTATAAATACCTCATCATTAGACAAACTTTTACTATTCAACTTGGAAGGCATTCAACTTCAAGGGTGTGTTTTTTACAAGGAAATCAAGAATGAAATAAAGAATTTCAGCAGTATATTATTACAGTATCAGATATAGTATTTTATTTTTATTTTTGTGTGCTAATCATCACCTTCTGCTAGTGTAGTGTGTTGCGTTTGGTCATTCTTAAAAACCTCTTGTTACATTAAGTTGATGTTCATTGTGGTTCAATGGTTTTGCTGATTCCAACGAAAATTATTTTGATTGAAAAATGTATGTTTTTAGTTTGGTGTGGTTAATGTCCATAGGAAATTTCAAAAAAGTGCCCAGAGCCTACATTAAAAAAACATCATTTTATTTAATCAATATGTTATTTGTCTGGTCTGATATTTGTTTATAATTTCCTATCGCTATCAGGGAAATCTCGTTATGGACTGGAATACACAATTTTGTTTTCTGTGTAATCTATTCAAACCAAAATCTCTCCAGCTTATAGTTGTATGCAGATTGGCTTCATCACTTTTCTTTGTTATAATCTACTGCATAAGTTTTATTTTGTTGTCTAGACTTGCTGTCACATGCATTACTTCACAAAATATTTCAATTATCTGAACTTCAAATATCTTTAGTTCAGGAGATGCCTATGTATCTTTTCTGGCTGATAAGAGTTTTTTCTTCTTCAGGAAACACCTATGTACATTTTCTGGCTACCATGATCGAACAATATTTACTGTGCATTGGTCAAGGTACCAATTTTGTTTCTATCAAGGATCAAATTTGCTATACCAGTGCAGATATCTTGGACAAACCACATGCCTTTTTTTTTTAACTTTCTTTTTTTGTCAAAATTGTCTTGGTCATTCATTGTTACATTGCAAAATACAACGTATAAGTTTGCAGCAATTATTATTATTTTTGTTTTAGATAACAATAATACTCTACAACAGGTATAACCAAGACTAACATTTTTGCTGTCTTTCTTACTGGTTTCTCATCTACTTTTGGAATTGAAATATTAGTTTCAGTGAAATACTTTTGTCGCAATACAACAAACTGAGAAGTACTCCAACTACCTAAAAATTTGGGATTTGACGATTCCATCTGAAATGGTTGGATTATGGAATTCCACTTTTGATAGTAGATTACCATTATTCTTACGACTGATTGATTACTCTGCTATTGACTTAGATATATTGCTGCCATACAACAAACTGGGAAGAACTCCCAGCTGCCTAAAGATTTGGAATTGATAATCCCATCAGAAATGGTGGGATTATGAAATTCAACATTTGAAGTAGAATACCCTTATACCCACAACTGACTGATTAGTCTATTATTGAATTAGAAAGTTCAGGAATAATCTAGTAAAGACCATGACAAGACAAATTTGTCTCCAATGTCTTCAAATATTATTTATGATATAGGTCGAGATTTGATCTATCACTCCTTTGTTTCATTGAATCCATTGGTTCCAAACATAAAAGCTAGAAGGATAAGAATTATAATGATGATCAAATGATAGAAAATGAGATAACCAACCTATTAACTTATTAGGTCCAACCAAGCCCACCCATTGCTCAAGCCTAGTTTAATACTAGTCCATTACATCTAAGCTTAGGCATCACTTCATTAACCAATAACTCTTCATATAAAGCAACTAGAATATTGCAATCTCACTGAGGGTTTGATGGCATTAAATTGTTAGTTTTAACTCATAGCTCTGAATCATCTCTATTTGACAACATCTGAGCCTTAGCTAACATATGTGCAAGTCTTTCAAACATATTATGATGTCTAGGATCATATTTGCTTTGGTAGTAATAACCTAGTTAGATGAAAGAACTGATTGATATATTAGGTCCCATTTTTTCATGCAAAACTCATAAACCAAGTTAATATTAGCCCTCATATCTAAGTGATATGAGCTTACAAATCTCGTTCATAGTCCTTAATATTGCTTATGGGACTAACATTAATTCTCTAAGGGACTTTACTCCCATAGAGGGTAGTTAGAGTGCAAGGATGAGAATGGGGGAAGGGAAGGTGGAGAGAGAGGATGTGGTGAGAGAAGGAATAAATATTGTTTACTTGGATAGTGAGAAGGGGAAGAGAGAGATATCATTGCATTTTGCTGTATAGAAGAATTCTCCCTTTTTCTTTCTACTTTGATATTAATACTTCTTGGTGGTTCAACACCAAAGTCGAGGAAGAAGTTCTATGAAGGTTCATAGTGGAAGAGGTCAACAAGGAGAAGACACAATAGAATTTACTTTGATGGAGGTTTGAATTGACGAAGGTCAATGAGGAGGAGATGCAGTTGGATCTACTACAGCAAAGGGTAATTGTTGAGGAGGTTTACGGGTGTGGAGATGTAGTTGGATCTCCTCTAGTTTAGGTTCGTTGTGACAGAGGTCAACAAGATAGAGATGTGGGTGGCTCTTATGCAGTGGGTACAAATGAAGGCAACTGTTCTATGCATATGTCGAGGAACACATTGAAGTATAATCAACTTCTCCATACACCTTCCTTTTTTCCCTCACTGAAAATTTGTATTCTTAGAGTTCTTTCTTTCTTTGTCTGAATGAATAGTGGAAGTTATCCATTTGACCAACTTCCTCTTTGTGTATTGCCTTGGTTCCTTTTCATTGGAATCAACAATGTTAGCGCACTACTAGTTTGACTAGAGAAGGTGAAGTGAATAGACGACACATGTTTGTTTTCTATTGTTGCAAAGTATAAAACTTAAACACAAACACAGTAATTAAATAACATGTGTGAACAATATCAAAATGATAATACACAACAAAAATAATAAAACCAATGGAATTCACATTACCAATGCGAGATAATGTAGGTTGGAGACCCCACTCCTACTCCATGACTTATAACACGTTCAGTATGCCACCTTTAAATCCATTAATTTACTTCTTTAAATGTGGCAGTAGACTAAGCCTCTAGAAGTATGATACAACACTAGAACTTCTCACAATGATGAGATACAAAGTATTCAGTGAAAATGACCTCGATTATACTCCTATACAGTCCAGTCAACCCTTGATTTAGGCTTCTCCCTACATTAAGTAACCTTTAGGATAGATACCCTCTATCTAAAACATTGAGGCCTTGCTCACACTCTACGACTTACCTCGATTATCCTAGACGAGTTTGACATTGATAGACACCTTTAAGCGAATGATATAATATAAAACTCAACCTCGATTATAGATAAGAATTTAACATTAAGAGTGAGTAGAATGTTACCTAAGAGAGCTTCAAGTCCAAAGATGAAATCTTGCATTTCTTTTTAAAGCCCCCTTAGTTTTCCTTTTGACACTTGAGTATTAAAGATGTTTTCTTAGAAGCCTCTATGCCAAAAGTTCCAACAAAAACTATTATTTATAGTCTTTTATTGTCACTTTGGTTGACCAAAAACTAACTTTAGTTAACAACATCAAAATATAACTATTGGAGACTCAATGTTCAACTAGTCAAAATCTTGGTTGGCACATTTTTCCAAAGAGGAAATAAATCCTTTGAGGTCCCCAATGACCATAGGTTGAGGCTATCCCATTTTTATAGAGACTCAACGTTCAATTTTGTAGAATGTTGGTCGACTAATATTGAAGTTTGATCAACCTATTTTCCTACAGAGGAAGTTGTGCCAATGCAATTCTAGTTATTTCAATACTCACTCAATCCTAGCTGATTGAGGTAATGCTCTAGTTGATTGGGGTAATTCTCTAGTTGATTGGAGCATGTTGTGCGACCCTTTTTTAGTCAATTTACAAGCGTCATAAGCATCCCTAAGATGCGAGGCCTGAGCCGTCAACCGAAACATAATTCAGGAACACCCTCTAAGCTTAAGATGAAGCTCCTTAGATGACAAACTCTACCTAGAAATTAATTCCTATTAATGCAATCAATCTACATGAAGTAAACCCAAGATTGTAACAATCAAATACAAGGGTTTGCTTTCGTCAACCATGATAATTATCCATGAGTTCAAAGTTCTTCATATGGTTCACATTCAATCCCTAAAGTCAATCATCTAAGTTTGACCACCTCAAACTTCCACATTCCTGCACACTCAAGCAAGAGATCCAACACAAATTTCTAATTTAAATTGCATTGCTACAATATTAAAACACTATGGTTCAAACTCACTACAAAAAGCTTAGGATTATAGCACCTCACTAGAGGTGGAAGTTAGTAAAATACCGTGAACAATAAAATTATCTATTTTCTTAAAAGATAATTCATAACATGAATTGAGATTGCACTATTTTAGTGAGTTTTTTGTTAAAAATATAGAAAATTGTGAAGGACAACTCCAACTCTAAAATCTTGGATTTGATAAACAGACTAGAAATAGCGGGAGTTTGAAATTCTATGTATGTTTGTTTCTAGGTTTCATTGTTCCCGTAACTTATTAATTATATCACAACCACATTATATAATTAACTAATCCCAACTATAAAGTGAACTTCTATTTTTAATTTCTGCAATCATATTTCATGCTATATTTTTTTAAAAAAAAATTGCATTGAGAATACTTTTTTATTGGTTCTTATCAATCACCAAAAGATTATTAGTGGCAATTTCTACCCTGCCTCAAGTTGGCTTTAAGTAAGCCTAATATAAGGAAAAATATTTTCTAGTGTTAGACTGCAGTCAAAGTAGAGAGGTTTTTCAAAGTCGTGTAATTATTATATTCTCCTTAGGCTAAAGGGAAAGTTTTATAGACTAGTACAAACCACCATACCCGTAAGGAAGCAACACATTCAAAAAGTCAATGGAATTGAGATTAAAGAGGAATGTGGGGAGTTCACAAAAAACTAATCAAATGAATACAAAATATTAATGGAATTGAGATTAAAGAGGAATGTGCAGAGTTCACAAAAAATTAAATAAAATATACAAATAGTCAAAAGCAATTAGGTGTTTCTCCAATAGATATTGAAATGGGAAAAATATGATGAAATTATAAACATGTTTAAGGTCCAACTGATAGATTCTAAAGTTGAAGAGTTGAATCTATTAAAATAAAAAGAGTAATATAAGTAGAAAGATTGTGGCAATAGTCGTATGTAATAAAAATAATTAAATTAATTTTAATATTACTAATGGTATAATTAATGAAGAGCTAAGATCATATAGTTTACTCCAAATAGTTGAGACAAACGCTTGATGATGAGGAAACTATAATAAATGCTAATATTGGAAATACCAAAAAGTGCATAATTGAAATAGCAACAATATAATTTTCATAAGAACTTTCTCAAGGTTGTTTTAGAATATCTAAAGCAAAAAACTTTTACATCTGAAGTGCTTCCTCACTGCTTTACCAAACACAACCTTACAACAAATCACTGATATTAGAGATCGGAATTCTATATAGTGGTTCTGAAGTTTATTTTCTGATTTTATAAAATTATCCCATGGACAATTTCAGTTGTTATTAATATTTTTTTATTTCAGTAAAGCAATAGGGTAATATCTTTTACCTATTAAATGATGGTGGCATTCTGATTCTTGTCCTGTCACTGACGACGTGAATTTTGAAGTTGAGGTGAGGGAGCATTGCAGTGTTTGGAACCCCTTCAAACATGCACCCCTCTATTTTCTAGGTAGTGTGTAATAAGATTGGAGACAATGTTATGCTCTTATCAGACTACCAGTTATAAGTCCTGATTTGCTGTTTCAGCAAACTGTTATATATCACACAGCAGGTAGTTTATCCCTTCACTGAAGAAAGGTCACAGTGCTTGATGATCATATATCTAAATGCAGGGAGGATGTGATCGCTAGTGGAGCAGGTGATGACACCATATGTCTCTTTTATGAGAGCAAAGAGATTTTGGTACTTTTAATTCCCCTACATTGTTTCTTGTATGATAATTTTTCTTCAGAATAACACAAAAGTCCAATTCATGTGTTTGCTTGAATTAAATAATTTCTTTCTCACAGTGCAATTTTTATCAATTTACCATGGATTATATTCACTTCCCTATATGCCTACATTAATCCACCTCTAATGTCAAACGGGTTATTTCTATTAAGAATTGTTTTTGAATCTCTAGTTTCATTTTTGGTGAAAAATCCACAATACATGCAAGAACGGCCCTGAAGGTGTTTCAGCTTATCAAACCCTTGTACTGTGAATAAGCAGATACTGTGATGTTTTTTCTGCACCTACAAATACTTTCAATGAGTAAAGCCCTTCAATCCGAAAGGAATCACCTCAATGTCCACAGAGTACTTGGTTTCAATTTCCAACCGCATCCTGGGTTCTCGTTTAGCTATCCCTTCTCTTTCACCTGCCATCTCTTTTTTCCCCCCCTCATTTCTAGATATCAAATCGACTATCATATAGGAAATTAGCAGACTTCAAATACATATAATCAATTGAAACCCTTTTTTTTTTTTTGTTTTTTGAAAAAAAATGTATAAGACAAGCCGAAAAGTAACTCAACCTCTCTGTGCGGCATGAAAATGGATCACAGGCCATAGATCAGTACTAACAATACGGTAAAATTTCACCTCATGGCTATTCAACAATCGGAAGCTTTTGCTTTATCAATGCCCTGTATCATATCCAGTTGTTTCCAAACTCATCTGAGTTATGAGCTAGCTTATACAATCTGCAGGTTTTTTGTTTTTTGTATCACCCACATCTGGAAATTCATCACGAATGTTGACATATGCATATTGACACACTGCTTGCTCATGTTATTGATATATTTCTTTTCCTGAAATTGTGTTTGGCATTCACTTAATGTAGCAATCATTTATTACAAGGCACCCAAACCAATGTATAACTCTGGTTTCAGGATGCTAAACCAAATTACAAGATTCTGCTGAAGAAGGAAAAAGCACACGAGATGGATGTAAACTCATTGCAATGGAATCCCAAGGTTAACACTCGTATACCCTAACATATTCAGAAGCTTCTCAGGTTACCTAAGACTCCAACTGTTGACACCATCATCGAGTTAATTTTGCAGGAACCAAGGATTCTTGCTTCAGCTAGCGATGACGGCACGATAAAGATATGGGAACTATCAGAAGTGACAAGATGATAATTAGAGTTATGCACATTTCAATAAGATTATATGTTATGTATCCCTGATATGTGTAAGAGGTGCTTGCTTCTATGTTGTAGTGGAACAGAGCAATTAAGAAAAGATTGAAACAGCTGAATTTTCCCAAGATATGATCATGACAATTCTAGCAAATGTATGGTGTAGATTTGTATGTATGATTCCATTCTGACACAGCATGACATGGATGTGGCAAAGATACATTGGCAAGTGAAAGACATGCTGCAGCAAGAGGAAAGGAGTTCCAAGCAGAGCTATGGAGTATATGTGAAGGATGGATTTTTGAATATTTTTAGATGTTACTTATAAAGTTGTGATAGATTTATTAATTAAATTTTAAATATTAGCCTCAAACAAGTTGATTTAGGGTTAAGATTGTATTAACATTAAACTTTCCTCCTCTTTTCCTTTTCTAAATTTCTCTTTTAACAGTACAATATTAGGGTAAATATTTCCATTGCTTAGTTACCTTCTTTTCGCTAGATTTAGTCATATCTTATTTACATGCAGGAAGTGAAAGGAACAAAAGTACTCATTTATCTCTATTGATGAATGTATTTTAAATGGTAATCTTGGTATTGAGATTTTGCTCGACTAATTTTAGAGATAAATGATCTTTCTTGAAAATGATGATCTAAATGTTTAGATTTTTGATCTGATTATTTTTGAAGTGGACGGTTCGACTCTATAAAATTTTTCCACTGAGTAGTATAGACGGATCAGCGGGTGTTTCAGGGAATTGAATTTTTTCTATTTCATCATGTCTTAGTAGCTTAAATGTTCTTTCTCATGCTTTCTCTACCAAGTAATACAAACTCAAATGCAACCTTCAAAATGTATTTTATTTTATTTTTAAATCTATCCAACTTGAAAATACGAACGATGAAAATACAAAGGATTTTATTTTCTTAATTTCTGCTTCATTTCCTACCAGCGGAAAGGGAGATATCAAGCCCAAAGGGCACGGTGTAACAGTAAAGATGGTGAGACATCTTTAAAGAAAACATAATTTGATCCTCTGCTAAGGTACGAATTAGGGATGAATTTTTAAAAAATTTATAAATGTGGCTTTCTATGCAAGAGTTTGTCTGGCAGATGGAGTGCGATTTCAGCATTGGACAACCTTTCAAAGATGGTGCGATTGTAGAGTCTGAGCTGACCCATTAAAAAATTTACGAGCGCTTTCTTGATTTATCCAGGTAATTGGTAGAGATTTGCTGGGGTTCTGATCTCTTCCGACTCAGCTGTTGAAGGGATATTTTCGAAGAATCGTAAGACAGAATTAATCATCTTCATAGGTTAATCAGGCCGAAGTTTTGAACACCTTGGTGCTAAAAATAAAAAATAAAAAAAAAGAAAGGGAGGTATCAACCACTTATTTCATTTCTTTTTTATGTTAGATTTTGACGGAAATAAAATAGAGAAAGATATAAAGAATTACTTTTTTCATATTTTCAATAATTTTTTTTGCCGTACATAAGATTATCTCGATCATTTTAACACACCTCTCTTGGGAAAAGAAAGGGTTCTTTCTTAAATGAAGATCTCAACACAATCTGATAAAAGATTGATTTGATGGAGGCGACCGCTTTCTTTAATTTTATTACACAATTTCGAATCTAGAAGGCCTTTCCTTTGGGTTGTTTTTGGCTTTTTATTTTTGATAATTCAAGTATTCAAATTTTATGATCTAACAAATCATAGAAATGATCAATTCAATCCCATAAAATTTTGTTTATAAGTCATCAAAGCAAATCTAAAAATCACAACTGAATTTTGATGAACAATTCAATATCACAAGTGGTTCAAGAACGGCTGCCAAACATATACACAACATAAAAAAAAATAATAATCAAACTTTGGAATACTCTATCATTACCAATGCACCAAATCTTCAATTGTGTATTTCTATAAAGGACTTTCATTTATCCGTATGCTATACAAATTTCAGATATAACCAATATCTGAATAAATATATGCAATTTGAAAAGAAAAAAAAAACAAATCTTCACTAAGATCTAGATAAAGAGCTTAAAATTTAAGTGCTAATCCGATCTACTCGATAAAACGTTTTCTACATATCAAATATATCTTTTATATAATTTGAAACAAGCCCAACTGCTTTTCTTAAAACCCATGAAAAACCAAGAGCTGATTATCTTGCATTTAAGTACACAAATTTTTTGACAAGAACATGAATACTAGGCTGTAAATGACTCCAGTTCAACTGCGTGGGATAAATGAAGAGGCTCAAGTTGAGCTTAATTAGAGGCAAAAAAGTTCAAAAGTTCAAAAGAGATAAACTAATACCGATTAAACAAGTTCTCGGATACTATTTGTGAACCTTGCCAAACGAGTTTAGCTCTCTAATGTTCAAACTTGTTTATTTTACAAGTTTCAGTAATCGAGAATCAAGCATGACACAATGTCCTATCACTTGGCTAGTCTTCTAGTTACTAACCAGCATATCGTCCATCGCCTGGTGCCAGTGGCATTTGCATAACCTACAGTAAAGAACATATACAAAACAAGCCTACAAGGCAATTCTATTAATCGAAAACTTATCGAAAACAAGCGACAAGGGCATGGAGATCTACAAAGACAAAGTAGCAGCTTTCAAAGGGGGGAAAAAAAACCCAACACAGTTTGCAGAGGATCAAATCCTGGGATAGCGTGGACGCCCTTTTCTCTTTAGGAACTCGGGAATCTCTACCATACTGCCTTCGCTAGACGGCAATTTCTGTCTGCTTATTCCGAGATTATCTACACCAATTTGAGTTCCCTAAAATCTCATGAATGTCAATTCACTACGTGGATTAAGTGAAAGTATTGTTTAGAATATTGACGAAAATAGTGTGCCTACCTGCATTCGAGTTTCACTTTCCTCCTGGCGTCTGAAACCAGTAGCAATCAGTGTTATGCTTACCTGATAACAGAAATAAAATGGTTCTTGTTAACAGTTGTCTAAGCTCATTCGGACAATTCAAATATCATACTGACGATATTTGCAAGAAAAAGCAGGCATGCATTTACTCTGTACGTGTATATGGTGGCGAAACTAAGCAAAATTAAACAGTCATTTAATAACATTAATTAACATATAATGCAAAACTGTATCCTACTGCAAATTTTTATCTTTCACGCTAAGCGATTTAAATTAGAAAATGTACAAAGACTTTATAGACTTACTTGACCACCAAGTGACTGGTCAATAACAGCGCCAAATATCAAATTTGCATTTGGATCTACAAGATCATATATGACTTCTGCTGCAGCATTGACCTGAAGGACAAAACATCAAACCAAACCACATTGAGAAGTTGATATCTTTAATGCATGTATGTCCTAAGGATCTATATATGCAAAAGCCTTTAGCTCGTCTCCTCCAAAATGCACACGAGATGTGATTTTCAACGAACCAATATTATAAAGATATTAAAGTCTTGATCAAGTTCATAAAAATGGAAACGTACTCAAAATTGACAGGAATAAGTAGAAAACATGACCTACCTTTTATATTGATGAGGGAGAAAAAAAGGCTCACCAATAAAGGAGATGAAAACAGGTGAAATCTTTTATTGCCTCAGTTTCACGAGGAAGAATAAGAACTCATCAAAAAAAAAAAAAAAACTCAAACAAAAGCATCCCTCCGATAAATGCCAAAAACAAATCACCCGATAAATTCCATCTAACCTTTCATGACAAAAGCTTATAGATGCTAAAAAGTTAGCAATGTTCTTCCAAACAATTTAAATTGAAACAGCAAAAACTCAGTACCTCAAACAAGGTCAGATCATTTCCTCCAGTAATGTTCCAGACGATGCCAGTTGCACGTTCAATTCCAATGTCAAGTAACGGTGATTGAATTGCATTCAGAGCAGCATCTCTTGCCCTTGTTTTTCCTACAAAATGATACCAGAGGGCTGAAAGGATGGCTCATACATAATGCACCATAACTTAGTTCTCCAGTCCACTAAAAAAAAGTACTACTATTCACAGAGCTAGTAACAATTTTGAAAATGGAAGGTCTGCCAACACAGTGGGCTATGCAACAAATAGCACAAACTGCAATTAGTATAGCAATAAACTGCTTTTTCCCCTTTATCAGCACAATCATACATGGCCATTGCTGATTGGCTAGAGCAAATAAACAAATAATACATGCCTCTCAGCATGTACAAGCGTGTAAATTTCAGAAAACAATGCTAAACTAATAATCTGTCAGTATGTCTGCATAAGCATTTCTAAACTCTGAAGTTAGCCTTTCAGAACTTCAGATATATTGAATAAATTGCTTGTAGTGATATTCAATCAACCTTGTTTTTAGTAGTAGATTCATAGTTATCCATCAAAAAGGGCAGTACTAATGATTATGCCAAAGAAACCATGCACAAAATATGAACGGTCAACTAACAAAGGGACAACTGATCTAAATCTTCAGTGGCCATATTTGGAAAAGTATAGGTAAAAAGATTAGAGGACAAGATTATGAGACATGCCATGATAACTGTCTTCTTTGCTATCTTCCACCAAAATACCTAAACAAAAAAAAAAAAAACAGATATTGTCTGCGTTCCACACAGACATTAGTTACCTGTAGCAGTACCAATACCCATTAAAGATGAACCTGCATCTGCCATAATTGTGCGCACATCAGCAAAATCAACATTGACAAGACCGGGAACCTGTGAATTTATGTTAAGATAATAATCCAGTCAGAAACAATCATGTACTGTTTCATGAGAAGGGAGCAAGAAGCAAAATTATGCAAAGTAACCTCTGTGAGTTTTATAGCATCTCAATCTACTCAAGAAGACAAGGTTATAACCACTAATACATGTTTCATTAAGAAAAGAAGAAAAACTTCCTTGTAAACAGTTTGAGATATCTGGCCAAGCAAACACTAAGCTTTTTGTACTTATGATGCAGAGAACCGTGGAGGAACTTCTGACTAAGATTAATGATCAATTTCAAACAATATAATGGATAAATAAGGCTTCCCGTGTTTGTTTACCGTGATTATATCAGAGATTCCACGAACACCTTGTCGAAGAATATCATCAGCCAAGTTAAATGCTTCAGTCACAGGAGTGTTGGGTGAAACAGCAGTCAATAATTTGTCATTTGGAATAACTATAAGAGTGTCAACATTGTTTCTTAAAGCTGCAATTCCTTCCTGTGCTTGAACTGTGCGCTTTCTTCCTTCAAATGAAAATGGGGTTGTAACTATACCCACAGTCAAGATGCCCATGGATTTAGCAATTCCAGCAATTACAGGAGCACCACCAGTTCCTGTCCCCCCACCCATTCCAGCCTGAAAAAGTTAATTTTCCAGTTAACAGAGAATTTCTCTTCCAACAGAAGCCAATGAATGTATCTCAATTTCCTAATTGCATAGCATTTCTAACATGCCACAGAAGTTTCATTTGTTACATAGGTTTCTTCAGAAGACTGAATATATAATCAACTTCAGGCTAGAAAAAACTAGAAAATTAAAAACAAGTCGAGAAAAGAAACAATTTACGCATTTACAAGAAAAGCTGATTGAAAAACTAGCTAGCAAAATGTCAAATTTTGATGGCATGAAGTATATGCAACAATCCATTAGGATAAATGAGACAATTAATCCATTAACTTTGTTAAGTTATACCACTAGACCAAAATGCTTAATTCCAAGTTAGTACTACTTCACCCATCAAAGCATACAAATTCCATTGGCCCACAATAGTCCCTGTCCCAAAATGCTTGTCTTGCCATTATTAATGCCCAAATTCCATCTTGCAGCATACAACCATCCCTAGTCGTGGCATGTAATACCAAATGGTGACTCTCCCATCACAACATCCCTAATATCAGTGAGCCTTAAGAAAAAGGTGCAAAAATATTCCTTCAATGATCTATTTTCCTTGTAGAGCTCAAGTTTGGTGTCATTAAGAAAAACTAGAAACAAACCACACAACTATTGCTTCATACAATTTCTTGATTAGTGATTTCCTGCAAAGTTTAATTGAGAACATTACCAGATATTTATCTTATTGTTCTAAGGATGAAAATATTTTTCAAATCAATTTATTACAAGGACTTGTTATGTGGTAGCTTCTGGAACTTATTCTCCATGATTTGGAGAAATAAAAATAGAATGGTACAACAACGGCAACTCAAAAAAAAAATGAAGTTAGAGAAGTTTTCTGTGTGACATGTGTTGGTACATGAAAAAATAGCACTTCTCCATACAATTTCTTTACAAAATATTGATTAATTATTAGTTGCTTCGTGGGTTGAAACCATTTCCTAACTATTTCATTGGAAGATGATTGGTAATTGAGTGTCTACCATGAACCCTAAATAAAGAGAAAAAAATCACAGATCTATAAGGAACAAATATTCAAGGAGTTTTGACAATATATGATGTTACATTAGATGGAAAATACATGAAACAAACTGGGACTAGAGTTGATGTTTTAGAAAAAAAAAATGAATAATATCAGCAACAGTAAATATGTGGAGAAGAGAAATCATTATGTCCCCATCATACATACAAACAACTGAAAATGAATTCCTGGCCTCTAGCAACTAATTGAATATCAACCAATAGTATGGATTTAGGATGAACTTACTGTGACAAAAACCATGTCAGCACCAGAAAGTGCCACCTCGATTGACTCTTTACTTTCATTGGCAGCATTCATACCAATATCAGGGTTCCCGCCAGCTCCAAGTCCCCTAGTAAGCTCCTGACCAATTTGCAACCGGTTCTCAGGGAAGACAGGAGACATCCTCATCGCTTGAACATCTGTATTGACGATCCAAAATTCCACCCCTTTCATGGAACTCTCAATCATTCTATTGACCGCGTTGGAGCCTCCACCACCCACGCCAATAACCTTGATCTTGGCTTCATTATAGTGGCTCTCAGCAACGGAGTCTCTAAAATTCTCAACGACGGCAGCACCTGCCTTCTCCATCGGACCATTAACTGGCTCGTTCTTCTCTCCACGGAGCAGGGAAACTTCAGGATGTAAGCGCAAGAACGGATCTTTGTCGCGGTACGAACCGAAGCCGCTGGAGTTCGCAGCAGAACATCTAAGACGATAGCTCGAAAGGTTCCTCATACCCAAGCGCCGATAGGAACCTTCTCCGGGGGGCATTCGGCTTGGCCATTTCCTGGAGGAGAGGGCTCCTCCTACAAGAACTGCCGACTACATGAGCAAAGGAAAACAAAAAAACAAAAAAGAAGGAAAACGATCAGGGTAGAGGAATAGGATTGGAATGCTAAAATTGACCGAAAACTTCAGATTCTAGCAATGACAATGCGCTTGAATGGTCAACAAACAAATTTGGGGACTCGATTCGGAGCGCCTAGTCACGAGAAATTGGTCAAAATGGAACAAAAAAAAAAATCCAAAGATTGAAAGTGTACCTGCAAGATTTCGACAGCTCCTGGACGCATCTGAGAGGAGAGGAGATGAGATTGGAAGAATCGAAGAGGCGAGATGCAAAGTCGGAGGAAGGCGGGGGGAGAAGAAGGGTATTGCAGTGACGATTTGGTTGGTTTGGTCGAAGAACTCGAAAGCTGTTTTGACCTAAACTCCGCTACCAGAGGAGCAATGACTGTGCCGTTTTAATACACATAACGGATCTGGTTGACTAAAACACTTTTTTAAATAAATAAATAAATACAAATACCCATTTAATTTTTTAGTGAACTTTATTTTAAATATTAAAATATTTTTACATTTTTATTTCTAGAAAGGAATTTTTTAAAAGCACTTTTTGAAATTAACACAAAAAATGATTCAGAATTAAGAAAATAAGTAAATATCTATTTTATTATAAAAGTAAATATTTTTCACTTATATAATTAGAACCTTGCATTTTT
>JBAMHZ010087554.1:0-16749 GCA_037177395.1 Alpinia galanga | reverse complement strand
GTTTTCGCCGTCTGCTGTCACCGCCGCCGACCAACCGCCAAACGCCGCCAATCGTCACTACCACCGGTTGCCGCTAGTGGCCGGCCACCACTGGCCGCCGCCGATTAGTGACGAGCCGCCGCTGGTCGGCGACCGACTATCACCAGTAATCGGGCGCTAGTTGTCAGCCGCTGGCCGTTGTCGATCGCCGATAACAATAATTATATTTTAAAGTAAATAAAATATTATAATTAAATCAGGGATAACATAGTAAAATTTTATATTGTGTTATACTTTAAAAGCTTTAAATAAATAAATTTTTATTAAATTATTTAGAAGTGAACCAAGCAATGTAAAGTATGTTTTATTCATGTAATTTTAATTATGTGCTAATAATCATATGACAAAGGCATAAACTCACCCTCAATGTTAACCATCATGAATGGGAAACGGTTCTCTTTTATGCGTGCATACAAATCTAAGATTCAGATTGAATGAAATTCAGATGATTTATTGCTTCATGTTCAATTGCCATCTACTCTCATGGAATATCATACTATATATGTTTTGTCATTTAAGTTAATTTTTTCTTATCTGAATGCATTAATTGTCGACCATGAAACGATAGAAAGTTAATGTGTAATCGTCCAAACAAAAACGGTCAACCATTAGATTTTAGTACTCTTCTTTTATTGATTGTATTTGATTAAGTTTTTAAAGATTTTCCCCAAAAAAAAAAAGGAAAATGATGTAAAATTATAACAAGTCTAATATTCGTTAGCGACAATTACAAAGTCTTATCATAAAAAATTTAGTAATTTTCAATTTAGATAAATATGCAAATATTATAATAAATTTAGCATATTAGAAAATTGACATATAGAAGGAAAATATGGTCAAATATATGAATATAACTTAAATTTCATTGCATTATATATAGTATGCAAATATTGACATATACTTCATTTTTTTTTTAAAGCTGGGGGAGATACCTGAGAGAATCTATATGCGCCCTAGTATCAATTTTGTTTTACATGTAGATTTAAATATATATTTATGCGTAAATATTTAATAACTCTTATACCATAGTAATGAAATACACGCAAGCTTTTATCTCTGAATCAATGTTAATTTCTACTGCGTTATAGGGTTATGTTTGTGAAACTATTTTAATATATTTTTAATAAAATTTATCATAAACATTGTGTTATTACTATATAAAACAATCAAAAGCACAAACAAGTTCTTACTTCTTGTTTTTAAAATCATATTATCAATATTTTGATAAATAAATTAGTATAAATTTCATAGTTGTTTTTTTAAGGATTTCTTCGCCCTATTTTTCCCTTTTTCTCTCCTATTCTTAATTTGTTTTCTCCTTTTTAACTGAATATTAATTTTTATTTAACTTTTGCGATGAATCTGGCTTCAATTACGGTAAGGAACATAATAGAAAACACTGACTTAAATAAGTAAATCAATAGTTGACCCCAAAAAAATAAAAACAAAGCAAAATAAACAGTAAATAATAGCTTTCTAAACCCGAGTTCTTTTCCTTGTATATATATAAGAACTTCCGCGTCTCGTCTCCACCCCCCACCTCTGACATCTCCTTTCCTTGCCATTCCTATCAAAAATCTAATTCTGATCCATTTACGCTCATCAAAATCTAATTTTGATCCTTTACTGCTCATCAAAATCTAATTTTGATCCTTTACGGCTCATCAAAATCTAATTTTGACCGAGAATTTCATTGATTCGCACGATTTCTAGCTATCTCATGGCGATCCCCCGGCGGCCTGACCTCCTTCTCCGACGCCTCTCCACCACCGCTGTCGTCTCCCATGCCCGCTCCTCCTCCGCCGCCGCTATCGCCGTGATGGAAGAGACCCGAACCGTCCCCCAAATGCCACACTTTGCCTACACTCCACCGTGCTACGACGGCCCGAGAGCGGCCGAAATCTTGAAGAAGCGCGCCGAGTTCCTCAGCCCCTCCATGTTCTACTTCTACAAGAATCCCGTTCGTGCCCTGTTCCTTCTTTTTTTTTTCGACTCGGTCTGTGATTTCGATAGATACAAAGATGGGATTTTGATTGCCGCAGTTGAACGTGGTGGCGGGGAAGATGCAGTATCTGTTCGACGAGGACGGGCGGCGCTACCTCGACGCCTTCGCCGGCATCGCCACCGTCGGCTGCGGCCATTGCCACCCCGAGGTGGTGAACGCCATCGTCGACCAGACGCAGCGGCTGCAGCACTCCACCGTCGTCTACCTGAACCACGTCGTTGGCGACTTCGCCGAGGCGTTGGCTTCCAAGTTGCCCGGCGACCTGAAGGTCGACCAAGAAGAAAGAATCAAATGACGAACACATCCCATTATTATTATTACTATTATTATTGTTATTCAAATATAACCAAACTTTCAAGCAATTATTCAGGTTGCTTTCTTCACCAACTCCGGAACAGAAGCCAACGAGCTCGCACTCATGATGGCTCGGCTCTACACTGGCTCCCATGATATCGTATCAGTGAGAAATGCTTACCATGGAAATGCATCTGGAACAATGGGCACCACTGCTCAATACAACTGGAAGTTTAACGTTGTCCAGGTGAGAAATTTTCTCACCGCTTCTAAAGTCACACTCCATTTAACTCGAGATCCGAGATCAATCCGATTGAATCGAATTCTGTTTCCCACCAGAGCGGAGTGCACCATGCAATGAACCCTGATCCCTACAGAGGAGCATTTGGCTCAGATGTTGAGAAGTACGTGAGAGATGTGCGGGAAGTAATAGACTTTGGAACATCTGGTCATGTTGCAGGATTCATATCTGAAACTATACAGGTATTATTCTTATTATTATCATCATCCTGTTCTAATTATTGTTCTCATTTATTTAGTTTTTGTTTAATAAATTATGGTCATGATGTTGGTGTGAGTTCAAACTCTGGCTGAAGGATGTTGGTGATAGATATTGTTGTTTTTTTTTTGGTTGGGATCATCAGGGTGTTGGGGGAATAGTGGAGTTGGCACCAGGCTACTTGCCTGCTGTGTACAAGATCATAAAGAAAGCTGGTGGGCTCTGCATTGCAGATGAAGTGCAAACCGGATTTGCAAGGATTGGAAGCCATTTTTGGGGGTTTGAAGCGCATGGAGTTGTGCCTGATATTGTCACCATGGCAAAGGTGAAATCAATAAATTAATTTGTGTGAATCTTAACTATTTGATGTCGGCTACATCAATGAGAAAAAACATCTTTTGTTACTAAAAAATGTCTGATTCGTGTGGGTTTTGAGCTCACTAGGGGATTGGAAATGGGATTCCTCTTGGGGCAGTGGTCACCACGCCGGAAATAGCTCAAGTCCTGACCCGTAGAAACTACTTCAATACCTTCGGGGGGAATCCTGCTTGCACTGCAGGCGGCCTGGCTGTTCTTCGAGTCATCGAGAAGGAAAAGCTTCAGGAAAACGCATTCCTTGTGGGTTCTCATCTCAAAGGCCGACTCAGATCGCTCCAAGAAAAGCATGAGAGTAATCACTGAAGAATCTACTTTGGATACTTGAATTGAGTAATCTTGTTTCTTTAGGAGTTTAACGCTTGCCTTTCCTTGTAGTTATTGGGGATGTGAGAGGGAGGGGGCTGATGCTGGGGGTTGAGCTGGTGACTGACCGGGAAAAGAAAACTCCGGCGAGAGCTGAGATCTTACATGCGATGGATCTAATGAAAGGTGAAGCAAGATATTGTATCTATCACTTAATCCTACCTTCACTTCCCTGAAATTCAAAAACCATTTTGCAGACATGGGAGTGTTGGTTGGCAAGGGTGGCCTTCATGGGAATGTGTTCAGAATCACACCTCCTCTATGTTTTACCAAAGAAGATGCTGGTAACATAAGAATTGCTAATACTTCTTTTTGTTCTAATCGATGTTTGATCTTTTAATGCTTTAATTTTCTTCCATGATGCAGATTTCTTGGTGGAAGTGATGGACATTGCCTTGTCAAAGCTGTAAAGCTTCATCTCTTGGAAGCTAAAAGTTTTTGTGTTTCAGCAGTGTTATCTATGTCCATCTTGTGCAATTGTGGATATGCAAGAATTTTACTACCACTTTTAACTAAAATATTGATGTTGGCAATCATAAAATCTGATTCAGGAAGTCCATTTTTTGTGTGTGGGGAATAGTTTGTTCTTCTCCATTACTAGCATATTCATATATTGACCCAACCACAGGTATTTAAAAAAGCAATTCGCAAATAATGCACAGTTAAACCATTTGAACAAAAGAATCATAATCACTGAGTAGAAATATCAAAATCCAACAAGACTGCAGAGCAAAAATGCCGATCCAAAGGAATGCAAGTAGTAGAGTTGCAATGCAATTTATTATGATGTTTCATCAAGATTTACAGTTTATGATTAGCTCATCTTGATTAACTAAATTTCAACACAACTTGACACCGGAGAAAATTATCATGTAAGTAGTGATCTAACAAGAGTGCAAAGACCTTAATTAGTGATTGTTTGGCAAACAGTGAAGCTTAGAGGATATGTGAAACTACTGACGAGCTAAGTAAAGCTTACCAAAGACACGAAGAAGAGAAACAACCACGATGAATCCAATACTCGTGAAGAGAACAGTGTTGGGAGACACCTTGGCCCCGGTAGCATCATCAGTGTAGAACTGAAGCATGGTACTGGCACCACCAGCAGCTGCAGCGTTGCCTCCACCACCTGTTCTACGCCTGCGCAAACTAGAATCTGCTGCTGCACCGCCTCTGGGTGGTGCCCCGCCATTGGCGACTATATTTACTGTGACTAAATGATAGAGAACAATTGAAAAATTGTTATTGCTCATGGCTATGGCTAGAAGCAGTGATGCCTGAGTATGGTTCTAAATTTCATCCTAATTGATAGTATTCAGAATTTTAGAGTTTAGTTCTCTCAAATAATAAGAGTTTTTTTCAAATATAATTGATCTTCTCGAGTGTTATTGGCTCCATCTAAGTATTATTGCCTTTTCCAAAGCATTACCGTCCTTCCGAAGTGCATATATGAAGCTCTTTTTTAGTGCATATATATAGTGCTTTTCAAGCTCATGCATATTGATATGGGTATAAATTAGCCGAGGGGGACCGGGGGAATAGTGAAAGACATAGGGTTTCATAATTAGGCCACATAGGGACTCGAGAAAAGTAGAAGTCTAAAGTCATTCAAGTCAGGAGCGAAGTGACTCGGGAAGAATAGAAAATTAAAGTTATCCGAGTTAGAAGCGGAACGATTCGAGAAAAATAAAAGACCAAGTAATCAGAGTTAAAAGCAGAAGATTCAAGAAAGAGCAGAAGATTGAAGTAATCCAAGTCGGTAGCGGTGAACGTAACTCAAGAAGAGCAGAAAAATTAAAATTATCTAAGTTGGGAGCAAAGCGACTCAAGAAGAAGGGGCTTTAGAAATCTAAGACCCAAGACCATAGAAGAAGCCTCTCTATACATTTGGTCCTCCAATCTTTTCAGATAACAATTCTTGTTCACTTGGAATCGTTGTAAAAGTTATTTCCTAATTGCCTATTAAATAGCAAGGCGCATGATAGAGGAGGGAAAAAATCTAAAACATGAGAAGCCATATTGAGGTAAAACCAAGGGTTGATAACTCTTATGATCAATATTTTCTACTGTCAGTCTTCTTTTCTTATCTATCTATTTGATTTAAGCATTAAAGGTTTGTAAACCTGCATGTCATCTAATAGGTGTTGTATTTAATGTGAGAGTACTAATGTCTTTTAAGATGGCTGTATCACTAATCATCGCATTTTTCCCCCTTAGAAGGTAATAAATGCACCAGGAGGTTTTGCAGATCAGACTAGGCGTCTGCTATTATATCGAAATCAATCGGAAGATCCTTTCTGCCCAAAGTTCGGGACTACAAAAACCTTACTTGCTTTAAATGACAAAAAGAATAAGTAATCCATCGGAAATTAGTGGAATCAGGACCATCATCAAGATTTCCCATGGAAGAAAAAAAGATAGATCAACAACGAGGTAGAAGAAGTCGACATTAGGATCGGAGAAAAATCGTACCTTGGGGCGTTTGAGCGTCTCAGAAGCTAGGCCTACCTAGTAGTACAACGCCGCCGATGGCCGAACCATCTATATGTGCCGAGCGTGTATTTAACCAACGAACAGACCAATTTGGCTACCGGGAAAAGGAAATATATATATTAGTTTTTTTCTTTTCATTTTACCCTCCCATTTTTAGCAGTTACAAACAAATGTCCCATAATCAGTCGAATCGAATTTAAGCCTCGATTGACATCTGTTAATTCTTTGCTAGATTATATGTTACTAAATTGGTTCGTGCCTCCGTGATTTGTCTTGTAGTAAATCTATTACTGTTTCAAATCCTTTGTAGTTAGTTATCAGCAGGGCTTACCCTTGCCCAAGTTTCTAAATCCACATATGATGATATGAGTTTCCATTTCACCCAAAAAAAAAGTCTTTAATTCTTTTCTTCACGAATAAACAAAAGCATGCCAAAATCATATTTACCTTTATAATTATGTTTTCAAATCATTAATCATGTTTGGAGAGGAGACATTGTCAATTTACTCAGACACTAATTTTGTTAATTTTAGAGTTATCATATGCTTATGCTTGGCTATCCTCACTATTAAGCCAAGTCAACTGCAACAATTTGGATTGGTGAGTGTTATAATATGATATGCCAAAAAGCAATCATACAATTAATCTATCAAGATTACTAATCGCGATAATAATAAAAAAAACATATAGATGTGAGCTAATAGTAATAAATCACTTCCACATATTTGAGGTTTTACTTATCATAGCACAGTGGATCTCATTTTTAATGCAACATACTACAAAAGTTCTCTTTTAGCACATGGACCTCTTTAGCAGACAGCTTGCTCCTTGAAGTACTGTGCTCTTTGCTCTCAACGGGCTTCATATTGCACAACTGCAAGATTCAAAAAAATAAATAAGAAAAAAAATTTCATGGAACCAGTTACAACAGATAGAGAATAAGGAAATGTGCAAATAACAATAAATAGACTTTAAACTACATCCACTGAAGAATGGAATTTTGATTCTCTATTTCTTCTGTAACTATTTTTTCCTAATTGTTTGAACAGAATAATAACATCGTTTCCTTCTTTCCTGCAACAAGGCTTCCCTACACGAGTGTGATGACAAGTTTAGTATGACAATGAACTCCCATCTAGTATTAGACTACTCAAAATCAAATTTACTAATTGATTGCCTAAAATCTAATCCATTACACGCTATGCATCCCACCTTAAGTGTTAGTAATCGCTGAATAATGATATCATCCTAATAAGGAACACAAATATATGTGACAAGAAATATACTTGAGCGATGTATTTCCATAGCTCCTCTAAGAATGTATGAAAAAGAATTTAGATAATGGCAAAAGTGAAAAAGAGAATAAATGATGGCTAGCAAAGCTATTGAGTAGAAAATCATTGTGCAAACGACCATACATTACAATCTAATAAGTGACTTATCTCAACAAAATCATAAATAGAACTTACAGTTGGTTCATAAGAGATTAAGCGAAGAACCAAACAAGTTCAGCCACATATACATCTTAAAATAGTAGATCATGGTAAAGGAAGCTAATTAGAACCATAAACCATGCACTATGAGAATATATGCCTATTTACACTGCCATGTTTGAGAAAAAAATAATTTATCTTGTCTTGTCATACATTAAGGTACCTGAATAATTATCTCATTAGTTGCCTATTATAATTAGTCCAGTGACAAAAAAATTTCGCATGAACCTAATAATTTGAGAAATTAAGAAATAATTGGTCCAGAAATAGCATTTGCACCAAAAGAAAACTAAAAGTCTCATCCAGGACAAAACCGTGTGTATTACAGTCTAATCAAAAGACCATATGATTACTCAAAATCTATCTTGTTTTTCTTCCAGTTGACTCTTAAATTGTTACATTTGTTTTCTTTGTACTAATCCAATAGAAGATCAAAAGAGAAATTGACATCAGCAAAGGTAAATCCTCAAATGATCCTCCGTGAAAAGAAGATTATAAACAAGTACCAAATAGAAATTTGTCATTTGCACATGGTTAAGTATTAAAACTGTAGGATGATGTGTCAATCATATATAGAAGTTATTCGATCTTCCTACCATAACAATTGACAATCTACAACGGACTTTGACAAAAGTAAATATTAAAACCAAACCACATAATACATACTTCTGCGAGTGCGCTTCTTGTAAAGGATGCGGTATCCGCACTCCCTGCACTGTATGACATCCCCTGGCTTCAGGGTGTTCTCTGCTCCGCAATCTAAATTATAGCCATTCCAATTTTCATTGATAAGCAGGACTATCAAAGTGATAAGATGAATTCATTAATACACAAACTACATAAATCAAAGAACGGAACAATTTTCACCTCCACATATGTAACTAACAGGCTCAGGCTGCAAAGGATCCATGACACCGAGGACCAAAAGCTAGGTTCACAATGAATACCTAATCACAGATTGGAATTCATGACAAAGAAGAAATAGAAGTTTGGAAAGTAGACAAAGGCATACTAGGATAAATCAAGAGAAGATAAAAATTACACGGATCAAATACAAATAAACTTCAAAACCCCAGCAAACAAATAAATTTGCAATCATGCCTGGATCATTTTTTTTATTGCTTCAAATAAATAATTTAAGAACAAGTTTAAGACTTATTCCAATAGAATATCAAAAAGAAAAACTTAAACTCTTCAAAAACGAAAAAAAAAAAAATACTAGCCAAGTAAGAGTATTTTGAGAAAGTTTATTTTGCGATTTCTCAATGCGCAATTTACTCTTCTCCAATTTGAAACACTAAATAATTTGCAGGCAATAGCATGTTCGTACCTAATTAGAAATTAGTAATACACGAAGAAAATTTTTTTTACCATGGATGGTTGTGCCGATAAAATTGATCTGCTAAGTTCATAAATAGGCCGTCGAATGAGATTTAAGAAAAAGGCCCCATATTTGTATGATATATTATTTCAAGACACACGCAGTTTTTAATTTAGTGGAATTTCGCTATTCATCCAGATCATGCAAGTAAAACTGAAGCAATACTTCAACTGGAAGAAACAAAAACCCATAGAATACGAAGACAATATAAATATGATCACGAAAAGTATCCAAAATAAAATAATAAAAAAATTCTGGAAACCTTAGGATCAAAAACCACAAACAAAATGTAAAAGATGGCACCTTTGAAGGACGAATTCGTTGAGGAAAGAAGCACCCAAAACCCTAGCTCGACAAGAAGTAGGAGATTTTTTGCGAGGGTAATGTAGCCAGCGCTTTTATAAATGGCACCTTTGGACGAATTCGTCGAAACCCTAGCTCGACTAGTATTTGCGAGGGGTAAGTGGCCGGCGCTTTTATAGCCGGGAGCGGGACGCCGCTCGGATCGTTTCAAGATTAGCGCCGTGCCATCCGGATCGGAAAAAAAAAAAGATTTCAGTATCCATATTTACAAAAAAAAAAAATCTAAAACAATATTGTTATAGTATAAGCATAAAATAATAATTAACAAAAATCAATATAAAGGTTTAATGATTAAATTCATGACAGGAAATTCCATGGTAAATTAAAAAGAATTATTAGTAAATAAATTATTATTATTATTATTATTTTCAGTTTTTGTAACGTTTATCTTGTCCTTAAATTGGCATTAAAATTTACCTTTGTTGCGTAATGCCGTCGGCTTTTTTTTGTAACGAATGGCCACGGGCCCACCCAAAAAACAATTTTCTGGTAAATTTATACAAACACCACGCAAATTTTGGATATTGACACAAACTTGATGTGACGAGGGTTTTTTAAAATTTTGTTCACAAACTAATTAATAGTTGGGCCAAGCCCAATGATTAATTAGTTAGGCAGGTCATTCAAATGGCGAGAACAAGGCCCGGGAGCGAACGTCCGCCGACATGGGCCCCCGCTTGGCTCCGCCACACCGCGGGGCCTCCCACGCCGCCGCCGGAGCTGATCCCGGCCTCACTCGGCGGCGCCACCTCCTGCACCGTGACGGAGGTGTTGAAGTACTCTCGAAACCGGATGATGCGAGCGGCGGCTACGTCGACGTCCCAGGCGTGAACCCAGTACGCGTGCTTACCCTCCCACCCCTCCGCCACCACCCAGCAGCCGACCTCCGCCACTCGCCGCGGCCGGAACCGGAAGTCGCGCGGGTCAGCTTCGCCCATCAACGTGCGCCGCATGTACTGGCACCGCCGTGGCCCGTGGAACCACCATTCCAGGTCCTCCGCCAGCAGCCCGGCCGCCGCCGCCGCGTCGCCCCGCGACAGGGCCTCGTACAGCGACTCCACCACCGCCTTTGCCGTAGGCGCCATCGCAATCGGTCGGGCAAATCGATCGGTAGCCTCTCGATCCGAGTTACTCGCAATGTGATTCGAGCAATCGAGGTATGGAAATGGAATGCAGCGAGTGATTTGGGGGAAGCGAGGACTCAAATTTATAGTGTGATCTTCAGTCGGACGACAAGAAATTTTTCTTGAACCACTCAAATTTATTACATTTTAAACATCGCCCCATTTTTTTAATACACTAGTTTACTGTGAGAAGTTGCTCTCAATTTTATGGCACCCAACTCAATTAATAAACTTAAAACATTTTCTGTAATTCAATTGAGAAAATAAAAGAGAGTCAAATCTTAATACAATATCTAATTGCAATAAATAAATAAATTATTTAGTCTGAATTTCAATGGTTCCAGCTTGTCGTTGTGTTTTAATAATTTAGAGTTGAAATCATTTAATAATGTGAGCTCTGGCCAACTAGTTTCTAGGTCTTGCCCTAATCAATGTGTGAATCAATGAGTTAGGTCTATGATTCAATTGGCATGAAGGGATGCAACAAGTTAGGGTTGAGAGTTTGGAGGTGATTTTGATAAATTTAGGCAGAAATTGGGATGCCAAGGAACATAGTTTATCAAGATAATGTTGTGTTACAAATAATATTATCAATGATTTTTTGGGGGGGCACTTTCAAATAGTAAAAATTAATATTATTAGTATTATAAAAAAGAGGTTCGGTATTCACAAATGTAAATAAAAATAAAATAAAATAGCGAACTATTTTCACTAAGAGATTCAGATTAGGACATGTAAAGATACCATTTGCCTCTTTTCTGAATGCAAAACAGCTAATGGTTGAATAAACTACATGACCATTATCTTTTGTGGTTGAATATTTAATATGGGAATCAAAGCTAAATGGTGATAAACAAACTGCAAAATAGGAATTTTTCATTTGCAATTATACAATTAGAATTGCAGAATCATCAAAATACCATTCACTAAAGAAATAATATTAATAATAATACCTTCTCAACTCTGTCAGATTTTAAACTCTAATGGCATTTGACTTAAGAGAGATAAACTTCAAGGTGAAATCCCTGTCAGAGTTTAGCTCCACTAATGGTTCAAGTAGATAACCCTTTTAAAGAAAACTGGTAGGAGTCTTTTGTGCACCGACAAGGCAAGTCGAGCAAAAAACATGATAGAAACAAAAACGTTGATTCCTGGAAGCGTGGATTCACCAAAAATCGAGGTTAATGAAAGAAATTGTCTCTATCGACTTCAATTAAAAATGTTGCGTTGGGTGTCACACCAATCTATTATTGACTGCTGCATGGCGCGAGGTGTCTACTGGGGAGTAGGCGAAGTGAGGACTCAGGCCTCTTCTTCCCAGTCGCAGTTCCACCCGTCCCTCCTGGAATCAATTAGATTAAAATAGACAGATAAAATAAATCAATAAGTCAGTCCCTTTCTAGAAGGTATGGCATTGCTAATACTGACTCAGCGACGACTCATTGTGTACGATTAAATATATGCATGGCCAGCTAGTTTTGTTGGCCAGATTTGGACCAAATGAAAAGGCATACCCAGTTCTTCTCTGGATTAGATTGAACTCGCTGGACACAACGAACAGTGTTTTCAATCAAAATTCCTTTTAACAAATGAAGGCTCTATTTAGTTGGATGGAAACTGAGGATGAGGGGGGAGAAGAAATCACACGTACAATTCCATGATTCATATGCTCGTATCTACCTTCCAAGTAAGTGCTAAGTCTCCAGTCTGAAGGTTAACCAGTTGAACAGTCAGATGGTAAGAACAGCCAGTGAGCATTCTTTTGCAGGAAAAATCTGGCGGATGCATTCTTCAAGCATTGTTCTGATAATTTAAATGCTGAAACCGTTGAAAATTACAACCGGTGAGCAAGAATTCCAGTATAAACATTTGAAATTTCCATCAACGATCCATCAGGAGAAATATCAACACTCCTCTCAAGAATCAACTTCCGGTTCAAGAAAAATGTTTCATGGCCACTTCAGTATGTTCATAGTTGAGTTATTGCACGGAACTGGTCAGGCAATCAGGTTTCTTCGCAGTCAATGGCTGTGCGCAAGGCCTTCCACACAGGAACCAACATTTTCAAGGGTGGTTGCAATTTCTGTTCGAGTCTAATCAACTTCAGAACCCAACGGACAATGATCAAATAGAGCCAAAAAAAAAACAGTTGCAAAAACTAAAAATGATCATTTACCTGGAACACTAACATAAGCTCACCCTCATCACGAAGAAGCAGAGCCAAACTCCAGTAGCAAGTTACAGGGGTCACACATTCATTCAGTATGGATCTTAGTATTTTGCTCATGGGGACAAAACGGCGAACAATCCTTCCACTATGAAAATATAAATATTTGCTTTAGCACATGAATACATTAATTTAGAGATACACTATCAGGCTACGACCTGATAGAACTAGTAAATTAAAGATTCACAAAAGCGAGCATCAACACACAATAAGCTTACAATCAGCTAAATTAGTAGAATGTACAAATCACACTCCAGGGTATTGTTGAAACATTTTAGTGCCCTGGAGAAGAACTTGCGGACAGTCTTTTTTTAATTAACAATATGAAATCCTAAGTCAAGAAATAAAGATAACCATTTGAGAATTAAGTCTTAATGACCATTCAAGAGGGAAAAATAGAGAATATGCTAAAAGAATGGTTTTTTAAGTTAGTGCTTCAACGTTGATAAAGCATCAATACATTATGTCGTACCTAAATTTAAAGAAAGGAGTTAACAAGGGATGCATAAAGACTTCATGAGCAATCAATCAACTATGGTGATAAAAAAAAACTGCAGGGAATGCTGGCTGAGGTAATAGTTATGAAGGAACTAACTACTAAGTAGTAGATTTTAAAAATATAAAGCAAATTCCACAAAACACTTATTACTTTATTAATATGCATAGAGATATAAAATAAGCAAGGAATGCATAAGCTCAAACATTAAAGTGAGTATCTGCCGTCTCATAACTTACCTCCAGTAATGAGTTTCAAGTTGTATACCAAATGCTGGGATAATCACCACCCTTTCTGGATAATGAAAAGGCAACAATCAGTGAAATTCCCAAGCCAGAAGTTTGCTAGTTGATTCCCTAGCTCTAGTCATACATACTGTAAACTATGTCTATATCAGTCTCAAACTTGATCATTTCGACTTTATGAAATCTATTTGAAACTTCAGGTATATAAAGGAGGCACTAAAAATAATTTTAACAATCCCATTTGTCATCGGGGCATATCAACTAGATTTCTCTGAAATATAAACTCTGCTAATTAAAATCAACTGATCAAAGCATGATTGGAAATTTACCTTTCTTAACAGGGTTGTAGTGTAGAAACTTGGCCAAGAGAAAGCACACAAGAATGCTCCAAATGCTCCTGATATCAAATTCCTGTTACAACAAAATGTGGTAAGGCATTGGCAACGATAATTTTGCACCAATGCCATAAACAATTCTTTAATGAAATTTGTGTTATGAAATGGAAGAATTCCACTGAAACATATGTGCTGACAAATAAAGCTGATGATGCATTACAAAGTACAAAAGAAGTCCATAAGAATGATTAAAATATAAAAATACCTTCATTGTAACAAAATATACATTAGTTCCCAGAAAAATTGCAATCATGAAATAAGACAAGAAAGCCCTAAGTCTGCTCCTCTTCACTAAAATTTCATGAATGTCAAGCTGCTGCGCTGTGCTATAATGATGATTATAGCTGTATTTGCTACGAAAAACTGGAGCTTCCGACATCATATCTCATTCATCAAAAAACTATGGATATCTGAGGCAGGTAATTTGCAGCTTACTAGCCAACCACATTTTACCTACATAATCAACAAAAAAAAAGGAACTATACTCAGTCACAACTCCTAGTTCAAAGAAAAGAAAAACTAATAACCAATTATCAATACAAGATCATGGCATAGATATGATTCCTCAGATAACGCATTTGCAGGTCTAATCTTATATATGTAGATCTAGCTTTCTTGAAGCAATGATATGAAGTAACAAAAAGTACTTAACTGAAACTCTGGGCTTAGAAGTTTCACAAGACTGGTGAAATCTCTAGAAACTAAACAAGATGAACAAGTGTGCTGTATAAGTGTGCTGTATAAAGTCGGGTTGAAATATTGCTTAAATAAAAATGAACTACAATTGTGTGAAATTCAGACCAACAGAGATTTTTGACAACTTTTGTTGCTCATATTGGGAAAGAAATCATCACTAGTATTCAGAAGAAATGGAATGATAAACCATCAGATCTTGCCACCATCTAGATCGACCATAGTTGCCTCGTGCCTCGACTAGCTCAGCTTGTGGTTGTGCTATCATAAACTTTCCTCTACCTGGGTTGCTCTGACTCATGCATAAGAGTGGCAATGCAAAAGACCCATGTTATGAACAGATAAATATTATTAGTAGGAATTGCCCTATTATTTAAAAAATGATAGATCTTTTAACAAAAAAATAATGTTACAATATGTAACATTATTTTTGATAAAATTGAAAAAAAAAATTTCCCCACAAGTATACATACTAAGTCATCATCATGTGCATGTCAACAAATTCCCCACAAGTGTACACACTAAATAACTCATTTCAGGTAGTTAAAAACTGTCTATTCATGTTTCTTTAATGACCAATCAAAATTAATCATTTCAGGCCGGTAAAAACTGTCTATTCATCTTCCTACAGAATTAGAAAAATTACATAAGAAAATCGTTGTATCCTAGTAACTTATATAGCTCGAGGAGGGAATAACAACTCCAAAACTCTTATCTTGTTTGACACAATAATTCCTTTTTTGATCAGCATGCAATTGAAACACCTCAAGTGCTAAAATATTTATTCGCTCATCACTGTGTACATGAGTATGAGACCCCGAGAAAAGTCCTTTATCATGTTCACACAGCTAACTATAGAAATAGTATAGAATCTAATATGGAGTAGATGGCTAGATAACAAAAACTAGGATAAGGGAAAAACACAAAAATCTCAAACATCATGCTGTCATTTGCTCAAGCATGATTATAATTTGATAGCTATACCTCACCTGCTCCAATCTACAAAGCCACTGGCTCCTTGGAGCTTGCGGAGAAGGAAGAAGAGGCACCGGTTCCCAGAGGAGGAAAAGAGAGGCGGACGATAAAGAAAGAGGAGAAGCCGAGGGAGGCGGCTGCAAGTGGTTCAAGGAAGATACGGATAGCCTTGCATCGGTCGATCCAAGCCCAATAGAAAACATTGTTTACCCATTTAATAGTTGAGCGGCCCATTCTAGTCAGGTCATGGGGCCCGGTTGCAGCGTTCTCCTCCGGGAGGGTGCTAGCGAATCCTCTTTTTCGCACGAAGATACAACTTTTATAGCCCTCATCGGCGTCTGCCTCCTTTCACCTTGCCCCTCCGCCGCCATTTATGGGCAAGGCCCTGCCGCTGCCGGCGAGTCTAGAGAGGTACGCCCGCATCGTAGCCGCGAGGATACGAAGATCCAAGGTCGCCAAGCCGGACCTTAAGTGTCTGTCTTCTGTCAAAGAGGAGGCCGCTGCCATTGCCGCCTCTTCTAGAGGTATCCGACGGGGGATGGACGAACGGAAGATGCAGGAGGGTCGAGTCCCTCTGAAGGACGTGGTAGCGGACTGCACCAGGCGGTGGTTTCAGGATTCGCTTAGGGAGGCCAAGGCCGGGGATGCTGCGATGCAGGTTCTTGTTGGTCAGATGTACCAAAGCGGCTACGGAGTCTCGAAGAACGAGCAAAAGGTGAGGACTTTCGTTTCATAATCTATATCTGTTCATCGTTTCCCTGTGAGACATTTAGTGGGAAAGGGCGAAAAGGATGTTCCTTCTCTTACTTGTGATGATTTTTTTTCTGGGAAACGGCATTGCTCCTCCATTGACTACTCCAATTTGCACGCGTTCCTTCCCTTCTCTTCTATTCCTATCAGCCCCTCACGAAGCTATCCAGACAATGTGTTTGACACTAGGGTTTCCTGCCATGCGAATTTGCTGATTTGAGTACGTTACTGGTCTTAATTGAAAAGGTCTCATCTTTAGTGCCCTCTTCAAATCTTCATGTTTTTCAGAAGAATGAATTTGCTCCTGAGCAACCCATCAAAGATTTAACAATGATTGGGATGATTTCTCTTAAATTTGACGGTTACTTCAAGTAAGGATCTTATATCCTCTGTCTGAACACTGATATCTTGGCTTTTTAAATGAAAAAATAAACATTCCCAAAACGTCCTGCCGCTCGGACAGCAAGATCTTTAGTTGCCCCACTGGACATATTCTTATAGCATCTATAGAGGTGAGCCTCTGACGGATTAAGTTC
>JBAMHZ010087447.1:0-16750 GCA_037177395.1 Alpinia galanga | reverse complement strand
CCACGCATGCTGTTCTCAGAGGGACATAATGATGAGAGCCATTGCATGAATGGGGGACATTGAATGTTGTGTAGGACGCCATGTCGTATCACATCAACAGACTGTAATAATTACACGACTCGGGCAATGAATGATACATGGATCGCCTAGCTAGCACCATGCCCATGTTATCTATGCCAATCATCATCATGCTCCCTCCTCCCTCCAATCAACTCACTCGCTCGCAACGCCATGAGTCTCATGATCGGGGTGCATGATTTTTTTCACTGTGATGAATTTAATTTATTTTTATTTTTATTTTTTTTGTATTCACATCTAATAAAAATAATAATAAAATATGAGAGGAGCCGCCGGTCAAAGCAAAAGCCGCCGGTGCGAAGCGACGGCGATAAGGGCAAAGTGAGCCACGGGTTTCGCGTGAAGTCAGAAAGCTAACAATAGGCGTGACCGGCTTAACTAACCATGGTTAGGAAAAAGCATGTGTGGTGAGGATAGACACAGAGCATGACACACACATGTACAGGTCACCGTAAATCTCACCGACTATATAAACGAATGCCGTTCTTGCTCAGTCCTCCACATCTCGCATTTCTGGATGACCGAGTGAGAAAAAGTGTGGAGAAAATTAAAAAGGAAGGAACAAAGAGATCAGATCGATCGGGAAAGCTAAAATCGGTCAGGAAGGGAGGAGGAGGAGGAGGAGGATGCTGAGGAAGGAGGATTTAGGGCTTAGCCTTAGTTTGAGCTCATCCGGTTACCAGCAGCAGCCGGCGGCGTTCCCCTGCTTCCACGGTAACCACTGGGTTCGCCTTCTTTCCGTCGACTCATCTGAAGGTATATACGGGCCTAGTTATTTAGATCTGGTTAGTAATTGCTCCGATCTTGAAGATAGGGTATTGGTCTTGCAGAGAAGAGATCGGCGGCGGCGTCGTCGGACGAGGCGGAGGCGGCGCGGCCAGCGCTGCCACTGCTGAGGGAGATCGACGTGAATCGGGCGCCGGGGGAGAGGGACGTCGTCAGCGAAGAGGACGCGGGAGCGTCGTCGCCCAACAGCACGCTCTCAAGCATCAGCGGCAAGAGGGCGGAGCGGGACAGTGGTCAGCATGGGCTTGGAGATCACGAGCTTCTAGAAGCTGATCGGTCCTGCTCGCGCGGAGGGATCAGCGACGAGGAGGATGGCGGGGACGGCTCTCGCAAGAAGCTCCGGCTCTCCAAGGACCAGTCGGCTGTCCTGGAGGAGAGCTTCAAAGAGCACAACACCCTAAATCCCGTAAGCTCTTCCCCTTTCCTATGGTCCCTATTTCCTCCATTCCTCCATCGTCATTGATTCTTGAAATCACGGTCTTAGTCGAATCTGGTTTTGATGGCAGAAGCAAAAGATGGCGCTGGCGAAGCAGCTAAACCTGAGGCCGAGACAAGTGGAGGTGTGGTTCCAGAACCGGAGGGCGAGGACGAAGCTGAAGCAGACGGAGGTGGACTGCGAGTTCCTGAGGCGGTGCTGCGAGACGCTAACGGAGGAGAACCGGAGGCTACAGAAGGAAGTGCAGGAGCTTAGAGCCCTAAAACTGTCGCCGCAGCTGTACATGCACATGACTCCGCCTACCACCCTCACCATGTGCCCTTCCTGCGAGCGCGTCTCCAACTCTAACTCGGCCGCCGCCGCCGCTTCCCCTTCTCCTGCGACGCCGACGCCGGAGCACCACCAACAGTTCCTCTTCGGCCAGCGGCAGATCCCCTCGCCGTGGGCTCCCGTGCCGCTCCGGCCCTTTCTGGAAGCTTCTCGGCCGCGGTAGCTGATTAAGCGCCAATTAGTTAATCAGATCTGGTCGATGCCTAATTAACGAGCGAAGGAGAGGACTTGTGTTGTACGATGGCGATGGATGCGAAGGGGAAATTCAAATTTAGACGAGATATTAAAATTCGAACCCGTTCTCCAATGAATTTGTAAACACCAAAATAAAATTACGCACACACACATCGATTGAACATATGCACTCATCGATTCAAAAGATTTTTGCGTTTAGTTAAATGGTACGCAAATTAAAATTTAATTGTTTTTTAAGTATCAAAGGGAAAGGCCATACTGGTCGAATCTCACAAAGACGCATGTCCAGCCAGCTTCACGTGATTACAATCTTCCTCGATTGAAATGGTAAGCTTATGCTCTTTAATTCTAACTACTGTTCAGGTTAATATTTAAATAAAAATTAAGGATGCGTATTGACTAATAGCGGTGGGATCTCAGATAACATGGGGAGCAAAAGCTGTGACTTCCTCCCAAATTATTGATTTATAATTATAAAACTCAATGCCTTTGTTTTTTCCCAGTCTCTTTCTTTACTTCTAACAATGTTTCAACGTTTGAAAAAGAAAGAGGGTAAGAGCAGAGATTGATGGCTCACGTGAGTAGTGCTGGGAAGCATCCGAGGAATATATATAAATGTACACATATAGCACAAAATTAAAATAACTTACAGGGTGTTTTTTTTTTTTAATGTAAACTATTTTATACATGACATTAGAAATTGCCTGGCGATACACCTATCGTATTTTGTTTAGTTACAGACGACATCACAATAAATAGGCATGGATACTCAAATCTATCGTAACCTTTAAATTATAAAGTAAGATCTATCATCCACTCATCGTTAGTCCGAATTATCCATTCTGTCTACAACACAAACACAGTTAAAACTCTGAAACCGTTTTTCTAACAAATAAAAAATACAGTAGACAAGCACAATTAAGCCATGTGTATTTAGATATAAGAAGAAGAAATAGAGGCTTACAAAAAAAAAGGCAGTCGAGCCAAACGCCAAGGCGACTCACTCAGACAGAAGCCAAATTGGTAGAAGAATCATTGGACTGCTAAAACTGAAGCCGCAAAACTCCAACTACAGGAACAAAACATACCGCCCTGCACAAGCTGGCAATGCTCGTGGAAACAACAGGACAATCCAGCAGGGTTTCAATCAAAGGTAGCAATCTCTTAGAAGATGTTTTTTAGTCCCCACAAAAGGCAGTGCAGGTAAAGAATTGATTGGGCACAGGACAGGAGTGCTTGCAGCATCATCGGCAAGCTTGGGAAAGACGAATGAATGCAAATTTGACCAAAATGCCTTATTCATGCTTTGGTTGAACAAAGAAAATTTTTTTTTGGGGCAGATGAAGACCACCTAAAATCCACAAACTAAATTATGCATCTAGATACACACACTGATTAGGTTGCGAGATCAAAAAGGTTGAGCATTCATGGGAAATGCAATAATTACGCAAATGCCAAGAACTTATGCCAAACTCTATATGGAACATAATAAAATTATCCACAGGATATAAAACCCCACGAGTTGAGACCTGCAATCATCGAATAACTCAATATAAATGATGCAACAAAAAACAAACAAACAAAAGATGGTGCTAAAAGCAGGAATAGTCAATCTCTCTCAAAGGACCAAGTCTCGGACAACACTGACTTTTAAGTATCCTGAAAGATAAATTAAGCCTTGAGTTTGCCATAGAATTTCTGCTTCTCCTGAGTAGTCTGGAAACGCCCATGGCCAAATTTGGATGATGTATCGATAAACTTCAGCTTGATCTCCTCAAGGGCCACACGAGAAGTTTGCTTCAGAAGGGATTGGCGAAGAGTAACCACTCGCTTCTTCGGTCCCACACAGCAACCCTTGATCATAATATAGTCTTCTTTTACAATACCGTAGTGAGGGAAACCACCCATAGGTGTAATGTCCTTCTCCGTTCTGTAGAAATAAACAGAAACGTAATTGGTCAGAATGGAATGAGCGTAACAGCGTTTTCAATAGATTTGCCAAACTGAAGACGTTGATCAGAAACAACTAAGAAAACCATGGTTGTAAAATGACTACAAAAGGACTAACTTATCATTGACCAACAATACTACAGATGATTGTGAAACAAATCATAAATGGATTTAAGAATTTACCTGTCAAATTCAGTCATAGCAGTATGTGTTTCATCTCCAGATTGACCAATCTTGTATATCTTCTTGTTCATTTCAGTGCGATGATGGTAGCCATTCTGTCCAGCACGTGCAACAGTATAAGATACTCTAGCAGGATGCCAAGCGCCAATACAAGCAACCTTGCGCAACCCCCTGTGTGTCTTGCGTGGAAGGCGAGTGACACCCCAACGAGTGACAACACCTTCATAACCTTTACCTTTCGTTACACCAATAATATAAATCATCTCATCCTTTTGGAAGACAGCATCAATTGGGACTTGCTTTTCAAAAAAGCTGTATGCAAAATCAACCTTCTGTGCTACACTTCCTCCGTTAACCTGGATCTCCATCAGGTGCGCTTTTTTTTGTTTGAGGCCCTTCATCTTCCTTATCTGTAGAACAAAAGCAGATCGAAGCATAAGTTGACCCTGGTAAATGAATAATATAGGTCTGCCATTGATTTTGGAAAATAAAACTCAATAAATAATTTTTTGGAAGAAAGTAATACTTAAACGTGGCCATGCCGCTACTGGATGAGTATTGGTAATTCCATATGGTGGTTAATTTGAATTACACCAAACATAATGCTACCTAGGAACCAAAACAAGGTTACAAGTATTCTTAGAGTCCTGTTTCAGAGACTACAAGAGCAGGCCTATCCTTAACAGCCGATTCTTAATGAGTTGAGTTGGCAAATTCCTACAAGCAAAAACTTAACACCAATTGCACTACAAAAAAATTCATATGGATAGAAAATTTCTCCCTAATCCATATGAAAATAAGGCACTTTCCTTCCAAGAATGACATTGTCACTGGAATTGGATGAATTTAACTAATAAGCATGCCAATGGTTACTAAAACTACTAATGAAGACCATTGGAATGATAAAGTCCAATGGGTAGCAAAATCAGATTTGAAAAATCTTAATGCTGTGTTTAAGCAAGCTGGCAAAAAAAAAAGTGAGAAAAACATGGCAGTTTAGTTTAACAAATGTTCTGGTTCAGTGGTTAATTTGTCCAAATCAGAGCAAATATACATGGAAAAACAATTCAAAGCTTCAAATAGGATTAACTAAATGGCAAAGGTTGCTCACGTCTTGCAAGTTATCAGGTTCTGAAAAGTCATCGATTTTTTGTCTTAACCAAGACAAGGATGGGACCTAGTTCCAGGTTGAACTGGTTAGCCAATAAAACAGCGTCATGTCAACTTTGCATTTTGTATTAACAGACTTCTGTCAACATCATTTCTAACCACAAAATATACAATGAATGATCATGACCGAAGGTTTCCTAACCATGCAACTAGCAAAACAGTTAAAAATTGTCAAGAGCTACTTGATTTACTGAAAAGAGAATCATTCTTTCAGTTTTACCTGAGTATGAGCCAGAACACGGATAACAGAAGCATATTTCTTCATCTTTTCTAGCTGTGCCTGAATCTCTTTCTTTCCCTCCTCACTATCATACTTCTTAGAGTACTTTTTGAAAGCTGTCTTCTTGCTCTTGTACCAGTTCTTGTAGAATCTCCTCCTGACTTCCTCACTTAAATGCTGAGCCCACACAGTATTAAGTGAGCGAAGACCACGTGGCGTCTTCACATAAGCAACAAGCCCCACAACAACCATTGGTGGAGTCTCTATAATGGTCACTGCCTCACATGTTTCCTTCTTGTGAAGTTCTACAAGCCATAAGAATTTATGTTTAACAAATGAAGTTCAGATTTAAAATCATAAAATGTATACTAAAAGGTTGAAAGTCTTATAAAAATCTACATTGTAAATTTGTAATTGATATATCAATTTCAAATTCAAAAGATATGGGCATCAGATAAGAGAATAGTAAAAATATTTTCAAGTTTGGTGTAATAAAATATTATGAGGAAGCAAACTTTCAGTTTGTTGATATGCATATTTGGGCACAAAAGATTAATAATATTAAGATATTTAAACTAGTGGTGGAAAGTTGATATTTTATTGATTATATATTGAAAACATATCATGAACAAACAAATCCGAATTTACAGTGTTCATAATATTGCAATTATTTCAGACTAATCTCTATCTCAAAGTTCAATTTCCAACTGTGAAAAAATTAACAATTTGATAAACACATACTTGATCCTGGTTTCTCCACCTCACGCACAATGTGGGTCATTCCTGCCTTGTGACCAAGGAATGCAGTCAGCTTGCAGGGCTTTGTGGGATCATCCTTTGGAAAGGACTTCACTGCATTCATAAAACACCCATAAAATTCAGAGAAAAATGGACCACATGAAAAATATTTAACCCAGAACCAAAAGACAAATATCAGTATTTTAATGATACCAAGCAAAAAAGCCAAAGCACTAGCGCTCATGATCTTTAGCAGTCAAGTTGAAACTATGAACGAGCTAAAAATGGATAAGTATGAACCAGAGGATATGTACTACATTTACATAATAAAAGTTTAATCTTACAAAGTAAATATTAGAATATGGCTTAAATATATGATTGTCAGACAAACATCAGCCACAATTTACCATATGAGCTCTTCATGATTAGAATCGATAGTTCAGCAATACCTAATTTCTCTACAATCTGGAATAGATGTGAATTAAGTTACATCCATACCAAGTCTAAGTGCATTCAAAAATATCGTAGTACTAGATTTTCCAATAATGCGTATGCTGTTTTCCAGGTGAAATATAATTGATTTCTCTTTTCTTCTGATTGCTAAAAGCTCATTAGACAAGGAAAATAGAATAGATATTTGAGGTCAAAGTAGATATTTCAAAATTAGAAAAAATAGCAGAAGTGAGAATAATTTATTCCCCTCATATTTAGCTCAAACCTCCATAGGGTCCGGATTATAAATCTATCGAATTAGTAATATAATAGTTTAATATACGTACACTAATTATCAAGAGCAAGCAATACAGAGTGATATGAATACAGATAATTACGTTGCCTATAGAACCTAATTAAAATGGATGAAAACATAAACAAAATCACAGTTTCTACTTGTTACCTTTGCCACGGTGACGAGATGCACGTTTACGAGGGAGAAATCCAAGTGATCCATGCCTTGGGTGCTCAAATTTCCGGTGAGACATCTTCTTACCTACCATTGTCAGAATCCAAATCAAGACTCGAATGTGAAGGAAGAAAATACGATGATTTCAAGCACGATAGATTGAAAAGAAAAAATAGTAAAAAAAATGGAGGCTTTATTAACAATCTAATTAGTTAAAATGAAATTGTTTCAGATCTATTCGGTATAACGAAAACAGGAAACGAAACCGGACTCGGGGGAAAAAACATCGAAATGTTTGGGGAAAAAAAAGAAAAGAGAAGAGCAAATCCATCCATTTCCGTCTACCTTATTGTAACCAGAGAAGGCGAATACGATGAACTGCTAAGGCAAAACCATGTGCAGATCAAGAAGGAAGACGAAAACAATGGCAAAAGTAAATCTTTGAAGCAGGATCGGGTGCCTCACCTCTGACGACGAGCAGGCGGCTGAAGACCTCGCAGGTTTGTTGCATAAACCCTAACGGGCACTTATAAGGTGGCGGAATTAGTGCTATGACCAAAAAGCCCTCCTCATTTTGAGAATTGCGAGGCGTGTTTACGGGTCCGGTCGGACTCTAGTTGGATGCAATCGAGACCCGAATCCGTTTTTTCGAGTGAACGGATTAGTATAACCACATATCAAAGCAGAACCTCTTGGACACATACCATGTCCTTGAGCTACCGACAGTACTAGGGGTTTGAAAGAAAAGTCCTAGAGAAAGTTACAAATCTGTAGCTTTACTACCAAATTCCGCAGAGAGATTGCCGCAACAAAATTTTGAAGATGGTTGCCCCGGTTAGGGAGTTCCGAAAGCCACTGGCGGAAGGCGCATTCGTCCATCTCCGCCGAAGACCGAAGACCTGTCGAAATGCGGCGTCCCGTCAAACGTCTCGAGCTCGTCGATCGACGGAGGGGGTGGGGGCGAGTCGGAGATGAGGCGGCTGGAACGCAAGAGGTTCCTGGAAGCCAGCTTCGAAAGAGCCGCCTCCACCCACCGGTCCCAGTGCGCCATGAGTCGCCGGACAGAGGAGAGGAAGGAAGCAAAGCAGCCTGCGCCGGCGCCTCTGCGGTCCACACCGCCAAGAGAAGATTCAAAGATTTTTTTTGTTTAAAAAATGAAAAATATCGCCTTAACGTTTGTCACTTTGTAATATATGGTAAAATTACAAAGGAGAAGAAAATTAAAAAAAAAACAATAATAAAGAAACGTATGGTAAAATTGGGTGTAAAATAATTACAAATACTTGAGTTAGATTTACAATTTATCCATGCCGATCGTGTTCCCCTTTACTCATCTTTGTTGGTAAGGTCATGCGTTCTCTTATGTGCAACCTCCACGAGCAGTGTCAGAAGGGCTTCGCAGACTTTAGATGCATCTGTTTCGACAGGTTCATTCTTTGAGGACGAGTACACCATCCATGCATGGTCAAGCTTATCGTCTGGCCGAACCACAACGGAACCAGGAACCTCAGCATCTCTTCTCGTCACAAGGCCGTCGCTTTTCTCCGCGTATCTCACCTGCAACAGTTGAGCACAGGCAGCCATGGCAGCTCCAAGCGGCATGACCACTGGAAGCTTGGTGGGCTGGCCGTCGGCGAGGGGCATGATGATAGGAAGCTCAGCGTGCGCCACAGGGGAAAACGTAGCAAGGACACCAGGCTTGATTCCTGCTTCTGTGTGGAAGGAAACGAGAGGAAGTTCCTGTGGCAATGGGTTTTTTCTTAAAAATTCTTTCCTGCGCTCATACGTCAGATCTTCTAGTGCCTGTAAATCACCCTGCACACACACACCAAAAGACTAAGTAAGCTGGAGCATAAGATGCCAGTATGATTAATCGATTATTGTCATCTAGCATCACAACAAAGTTATGGAGCAGCTTAAGATAGGAAACTTGACAAAATAACTTAGAATGGTAATGGTTACAACACCTTAAGGATTTTGCATATCAAAGTTTCCATGATTTTCCGCATACTGACATAGTCTCCAAGCTGACCTTCGCGCAAAATATCAGAAGCAATTGGGCTTCCCCCGTAAGGACTCTGAGCTAATGCCAGTCCAGCAACCTTATCCTTTAACTCAGACCAGTACAAAGACAAAGCAGCTGCCGCATCAACTCCGCCCTTGCTGTGCCCAAGAAGCAGCACACGCTTCCTTGAGCCCCAGTAGATTTCTTCTATGTACTGCTTTATCTCTCGCGCATTTTTCTCAACAGAAGCCTGCTAGCAGATATCTTTAAAAAATCTTCGATAAAAGTTAAAACCAGCAGTCACCAGACAATTACCTCACTATGAATCTTCGCTATGTGGCAAGTCAGTCCCATCTTAGAAAAGTATGTTTTTGTACTGACAAAGTACAGGGGGCCATGGTTGCTGAAAAGGCCTATCAGAACGATATTTCATGAAATGGGAAAATAAAACATGAATACACAACAAAAGAATAATTGTTTCTCCGCCTTTAAAGTAATACCTGGAACCAATAGGTAAACTATAGAGTTTGGCAACTTGTGCTCGTTATTCCTAACAAGGACAGACATAAGACACATTACATAATCAAATGATTCAGATACACATTTTTCAGAGAAGTTTTGATACAATATATAGGGTTAGTTCTGCAATCCCAATGGAGGAGCTTGGATTAACCAACCTTATACTCTCTAGTATCTCCCGAAAACGTCTAGTTCCATCTTCAACTGGAGGCATGTCTGTAGCTCGTTGTAGCCATCCTATGTCATCTGCTGAACCACGAACAGTTTTCCTTGCCCGTTCTATAAGGCTGCAGATACAATGATTGCACATGTAATGTACAAAAAATTGTAAACGTTGCATGTGACTCCTAGTTTGGGTTTAATGTTCAAAGCAAAAAATGACTGAAATGAAGATGCACATAACTTAAAGATAATATAATAGGGAAAACGATGCTAAGAAGCAACTCATCAATGGCTGCCAGATCATTAGTTTGTATTTCATATGTGGTCGAGTATCTCAAACCTCCAACGATGCTTTTGCAAAACTGCCATATATAAAAAGAAAAGTAGCGAGCAATGCACTATTCTTATGTTTCCTGTTACTTATCAAGTGACATCCTAACATACTCTTCGTGTTTACTTCAGAGGCCAACCTTGAAACCCATGGGGTGACCTGGGCAATAAGGTTGAAAGCATGAAAGCAGCCACCTAGCTGGAAATAGAATATTATGGACTAATACCGCCAAGAGCAGTGTGAAATGGTTAAATACCATATTCCATGATACCTAGACAATCAAATTCTTAACCATCAAAACCGATGGAGCATGAAACTTTAAAACGATGGCTCTACTACAGTGACAATAAATGTCCTACATACATGAATTTTTTATTTTCAGCTATATTTCCTTATCAGTGATGCATTTGTTATGACCTGAAGATGGTGAAAACTTAGTCACTCAAGTGATCATACCCTTTGAACACTGAAGATCCATTTTGCAAAATGCGGTTTGACACCAATGGCTCATTTCTTCCCTGAGATGAACTTGCACCCATTTCCTCGATTGTGGATGAAGAAGTGCTGTCATCACCCGATGGCCTGTGTTCTTGTGTAGGAGAAAGAGTTATTAATTCTTTCCCTTCATCAAGCTCAACATCACCTGCACAAAGGACAAACAAATGTCATATGTACACGATTGAAAATTAGAGCAATCAACTATCAGTCATTTGTGCACTGTAACTAATGAAATTTGATGAAGAATGAATCAGTTAGGGTATTTGTTGAGAAAGCATTACTAAGAGGTGACTCAGATTTCAATGAAACTAACCAGCAGAACCGACAAAGCAACTTGTAAAGTATGTTGTTGTTTGTGCAAAATAAGAAGCTGCATTATTGAGGGCTGGAATGGCAGTAAACAACTGAAGCCCCTCAGATGTTGAATAATCATCACGCACCTGGGAGGAGTATCTAATAAGTTTGAGACATGTCAAATAATAATCACAAATATTAATTCTCCATATAATTTATTTGTTCATTCCAATGAAACTAAAATAAGAACTTCACGCTGAGCAATCTCAGCAAAAAAACAGTAAATCCAAGGAAAGAATCAATCACAAGAGAGGAAAGAAGAATACACAAAATGTACTCACAAGTAATATAAATCACTGGCACTTCAATGTACCAAAGCAGCATGACTTGTAGCCATGTACAACTAGCATAATTATATCTCATGAAAAATGAATAAGCAGTTAAAAGTTTCAATGCCTTAGACATTTCTTCGTAAAATATTGAAATAGATCAATTTCATCCCACATCAATGTATTAGAAAATTATACTATAAAAAACAAACAATAAATAGAAAAACTGACCTCAACTGCAATGTGGGCTCAGTTTATTCAACCCTAGCTTTGTTGTCTAAACGATAAAATGTTAAAAAAAAAAAAAAAAACTGCAAATCCATCCCATGTTAATGCATTTCCACTACTATCTCAGGATCATTTGTTTGTTTGAAGTGTTAGATCATTGATGCAACTAAATTATCAAAACAAATAAATGTATGCTGTATGCTGTATGCCATTGTTCCCTTTGATCAGAAAAAATGAAGGAAAAAAATTCATTTTCTCAAAGTTCTAAAGTGAGATATTTTCATGAATTGCTCTATTACCCTTGCCAATTTATAAATGCTTCCCTAAATAATTTATGATCACCAAGAATATTTTAAGTTCAGATCTTCAGGGTTCACTTCATGCCAATTAATGCAGATGGTGCATTTGATTACAAGTACATGGTACATCTACTTGGCTAGAGAGGTAGGAAAAAGATTGAACATTGACCTAGTAGAGAAGATGAAAGACATGATAAAGGGGTGTGTTGAGACATAGCTGTGACCAAACAACAAACTCTTGCAATCTTTTCAATCATTGCATCAAGAAATAAACAAAATAATATTGCTTAAAAAAATATTAAACTCTAAACATCGTCAGAGTTGACAGGAACATGGAAAGGATACAAAACTCATCCACTTAATACCTGATTGATACATTTGCCTTCGATACAAAATGTCTACTCAGCCTCTGACAAAATAGACCTCCTAAACAAAAATAAGAATAAATATGACACCTCCAAATAGAGAGAAAATGAAAACCCTCAGAAGTAGAAACACCAACTATAGTATGTCAAGTTCATTGTCACGAAGATATAACTATGTTTTCCCAAACCTAGACTCCACTGACCCTATTCCTCCTAAAAGTTCATATTTCTTCAAGTTTGTGATGTCTCATATTACTCTTGACTCATAAATAACTTACAGATTGATCACAAATAAACATACACCACCTTAAATTGCTCCACAACAATATGGTCTTACACAAGCCCACACAAAAACATGAAATGAAAAATGCATAACTGCTAGCAAATATTTTTCCATAAAGTCGATATATTCTAAGATAAAAACAAGCCTAAAATAGAAGGACAGTTTTATTTTATGCTCTAATAACTAGTGAATCCATTTGCAAACTCTATTCAACCAATTTAAAGCATGATCCTTCGGTTTGCAAATTCTTATAAATTTAAACTACCAAAAATTTCCAACATTAACTAGTACAAACACAAGCTTTTGAGAATCATATTTTACAGATGAACTAGGCAAAATTTCATGTTGCACTCACGCACAAAGACTATGAAATGGATATCTAAAGAATTTAAATTACATGTTGAGGAGAATGGAGCACCGTGCTCTGTGAACTAAGTCAAAATCAAAGGGGTAGAATCACTCATTCAAGGCAATAGATCAACTTGATCAAACCAGTAAATAACTCAAAATAGAAGCAAAATGAGATATAAAATCCTGCACTGCATTCTTCACAGATGTAAATGCAAAGTTCATAAGATAACACTCACAAATATTACTCACCATCAAAGTTGAAGTTGACTCCCTCGATCCAGAGGACCTTCCTTCCATGGTTGAAATAATCCTATACATTCATCAGACTACTGTAAATGGTACTCTATTTATCATAAAGCATATTCATTAAAGTGAGTAGACTAAATGAAACAGATTTCCAGAAAACTAGTGAAATTCATCTTCCCAACCCAAAATTTATGTTTATGTCAGGTTCATTTGGTAGCCTATGCAATAAATAATAAAACACCAAATGACACATATGGGCTAAACCATAAAACGAGCCATATAAAACCATTCACTATAATTGTAGGTTTACATCATGTCATCTACATATCGTTCTTAAGTTCCAAACTAACTAACCCCCCATAGATGTGGTACAATGGTAAAGTACTTAGGAGAATAAGTAAGAGGACTAGGGTTCAAATCCCAGAAGTGACAAATATTTTGAAGGTTGGCCTCTGAATGTGCATAAGCTATTCTTCAGATTTACCTGGTAGGCGAATTAGAAAGGAAGACCGTTTACCTCCACCTCCAGGATTAGTCAGATGAAGCTCATACACTTGAATTATTAAAAAAAAAATCAAACTAACTAAAAAGAAGACAATCATACAAATATAACTTCTATAATAAGAAAAATATAATAAAGGATTATTTAAATTAAAGAGCAAGAAACTACTGCAAATACAAGTTTAGATATTTTAATCTATTAGTAAATAATGAGATAAGATATCATTTACAAAATAAAGAGTGAGTGGGTAAGATGATAAGAGGCTTTGTAGCCTTATGTAATCCTTGTGCACCCCTTAGGCTAAAATAATTTTTTTTGTAAGATAATACATCTAGATATAGGTATTAATCGAACACAGCTTGAGCCCATTAGGATCTTTTTCCTATGTTGAGCTAAGCCTAGCACATGAAAATATGGTTCATCCTCGACATATACCATACCTCCCATCTCCCACCAAGATGCTGGAAGAATGTGTCATCCTCAACATGGCTCATGCCTCCCATCTCCTTACTTGACTGGAGTAGGGCAAGCACCTTAGAATTATAAAGATGACATTCAGGAATTTTAGATTATAGTTTTAAACATCATGTCATTTTGGTTGGTATGGTTGAGACAACTCATTTGATAGGGCAATCTAAATTGACATAAGCCTAGAATAAATGAATTGATAGAGATATATTCAAAACATTGATCTCCTCCTTTACTCGTGAGATTGAAGCAACAAGGTGAACACAACATGGAGCTCAATTCCTTATCTTCTACTCACATAAGATCCATCACATAGAGATACCTGCTATGGTAAGCGAGATCAGAGGCAACATTAGCGAGAGAGATGCAACAAAAAGCGAGAAAGTTAAATCTCCTTTTTGTTGCTCCTGCACCTATTCTACCAAGAAGGAAACTAGAGTTACTTCTCTTGTAATCGCACCATGTTTGCACACTAACATGGCATTGTCCGTGGCACAAAACAACATTTTAAATTGTCATCAAGATCTAGTAACTGATGTCTAAATTACAAAAGAAATAAAAATAAAATGAACGATATAGTCATGTAATTCACATAAGTGTAGCTCTAAGGAATTGATGTTAAAATAGTGAACAGATGTTAAGAAAAATATATCAACACGTTTAAGTACAAGCTTAGATAAATAAGAAAACACACCAAAGAAGACCCTACATCTTATATGTAAGCAATGTCTAAAATGTCCTAGATATTACTAAAGATAACACGTGTCATAGTGCTCAATGACACTATAAGATCTATCAAGATGCATAGTTTTCGTTGCTGCCATTACTATTACAATTCAAATAAAATGATTTTGAAAAATGCTTAATTATTTCGTTCACTTGTTCTAAAACCTTAAATTGTCCATAAAAGGGCTCAATGTGAACTTTTATAGATTTAATACTCCCCTATTGTGTGAGAACTGATGTTATATACACGAGCCCAACAGGCTGACAGTCAACAGCAGACTAATACTATAACATTTATCCACGTTAAAATTGTTTATATGATCACTCGTACCAAAAGCTTAACTTATTAAGAAAGGGAACAAACCGTAGTCTTATTATCTTAATAAAAATGTCAAGTTTATCTAAATTTCAAAAATTCCTCAATGGTTTGATTCCTACCCTATCGAGAGAGCACAAATGCTTAAAACGAACATTTTTTTTCCCATTAACGCTAGCACATATACTATCATTCTATGTCTAGCTTTGTTCGCCTCTGCAATATCAAAAATTTCCTATACTTCATTTCTACTTTCGATCTTTTTCTCGTGTTGAAATATGGTATCCAGCATTCTGTCTCAGCTTCCATGCCTGACTAGTTTTGAGCAAACAAATTTTTCCCTCAAAATTTTCAAATGCTCCAGATAAACTAAGCGAGCGCACGATTTAATTAAACTGGGATCAGACAGAGAAATATTTTTTTAAAAAATAAAATAAACAACGATGATGAGATGAGATTTCCTGTCTCCCAATCGGTCCTTCCATTACCCCGTTTAGATTCCCTAACATCAAAAAGAACGAAACCCAATCGAAACAAAGCGTACCTTGTCGGCGAAATCGGTAGACAAAATACCGCAAGAGGCAGATCAGAGATAGGATCGCAACTCCTAAGCGCGAGGGCGATCGATCGGAAGTTAAAACGGAATCGCGTTCGTCGACGTTACTTATGACGAAGGCCAATTCCTCTCCTTATCCCATATTCCCACCTCCAGATTTCAAGACTCATTCACCCGGATTGTCTCTTCGTCGGCAGACGGGCGGGGACTTTTTAAAGGGATCGCCTCTCTGATTCGTGGTAGAAATCTGCGTAAGAAACGTAGCGGTCACAGAACTAGCTGCTCGCTTTTTTTCGTTTTCGGAGAAGCTATGGACCGGTAGGCCGGTCTAGGAATGGTCAGTGTCCGAGACGTGTCCAACGAGCAAATCAAGCCGCTCGCTGTGGTTCAGGGTCAGAGGAGAGAGATCGAAAATAACAAAAATACGAAGCGTTTTCTCTAAAAAAACAAAAAAGTCCTGTGCGCTTAGTGGATAAACAAAACACCGGAAGAATTAAAAAAAAAAAAAACCCATCGAGGATAAATTAATAGATGAATAGATAAGTCAACTGACAAATTTAATGTTGTCAGATCAGTATTTCTAAAACTTTTGTGTTAAGTAAGCGAAATTGACTTTTAGATGAGTTACACGCGATTTATGACAGAGATCGTTTTGAGTAACAAAGCTAGAACTTCATCGAAGCAACTAACGCTAATTCTCTTTGGATGAATTACGAGGCGTTCGTGTTGCTTCTGGGTTAAATACGAACACGGTCGTTGCGGAAAGATAAAGAGAGGGGCCGAATTCGGCATTTTCATCATATACCAAGGGTTTATTTGTAAATTAGTCGGATGGAATAGATAGAAGTGTCAGTTTGAATTAGAGCGTTGGGTTGACCTGTTTTGTCAAATAATTTAAATGGATCAGATTGAAATTTATTGATTCAAGTTCGCCGCGGGCCTAAAAAGATTAACCCACATGGGTTACGGATTAAGACGGGCCAACCCACGATGGACTTGGATTGACCCGCGGGTGGAAAAAATTAAAAGTCATTTTTTCAAGTTGAGACATGATGATGTAATATGTCAAGTCCAAAATAGAATCATTCTGTACTTGAGAATGAACATACAATTTTTAACTACAATGATCAATAAAAATGAATGTACAAGAAAATGAAATCTCTAAATGCTTCGTATACTCCTTGAATCCAACTGCAGAGAGTAAAACGAGATTGATAGAGAAGAGAAACTAAGAGAAATTTTATTATTAGAAAACAACTAATTAGAGATTTGAAGAAAATAAAAA
>JBAMHZ010087239.1:0-15833 GCA_037177395.1 Alpinia galanga | reverse complement strand
TTTGTTACTTCGTTTTTTACGTTTTTATGCTACTGAAACATGTACTGTATTCTTTTGAAGAAATTTTCCTTTTTTGCTTCATATTTTTTTTTTACGAGTCGGTTCATCTTCCTTCTGTCTGTCTATAGTTAATCAAATTGAAATGTATGATAAAATTATCATTTTTCATCATCGCATTATTCTGGGACCTTTCTTTGCATGTTGTATGCTTATGAACTGATCTTCTCGTCTTGACATTCACAAGTTACTTGTCATAGATTTGCTCTGAACGGTTGCCTGTGGAGTATTCTCTGGAAAACTAGACTTTATATCTTAGCCTCCATTGTTTAGTTTAGTAGATTGGGTTACGAATCTCAGGTGCTTAGGATTGTAATTTTGAAGTGTAATGTCGCTTAAATAGTGACGTCAAGGCCAACATGAGGGTAATAAAGAAATTGAAAAAAAAATCGAATTCTTAATTCCGGAATTACTTAAATGCCCTGCATATGCTTTCCAAATGTTAGATTTGGCTCATACCTTCCTTTTTCATATCCATGATTTGTAAAAGAAGACAAGGTTATGCCCAATTACCAATTAGTGTGGTTTTGACAACTCTAGCATCATGCACTATTGTAATTTGAATTATGGTGGAATCTTTGATCAGCCACCTTATCAATGCATGTTTTGGCTGAGGGTAAAAACTGTAGATGAATGGATCCTTACATCTGGTCTACATGTTGAATGGGGAAAGTAATTTTCTGATGTCTTATTCTCCTTTATTATAACTTCTTTTTGTCCACCACAGGTTAGTTTATTGATGATCTTGCATATTATGGATGACTTATCCAATGATCTGGTATTGGGTGATTATGCTACATGCCTAAATATGATAGTCATTGAATAATCATTTTGCATGAACTTGTCTGGAAATGACATGCGAGTTTTGTTCATCTTTGCCGTAAATATGCTCTTTGAAGTATCACACAGTAATTCATGTAATGATTTTCTAGCTCATAATAATTCCTTTTGCTCAGAAACCTGTTGCAGTTTGATGCTTATGATGTTCATCACATAAGACAGAGTAGGTTGGGTTTGGAAACATCTTGTATTCCTTGAGAGAGAACCATTTAAACTAGACCATTGCTAGCTGCAACTAGTGCTCTATTTTGTTTTTAGGAGTGTTACCTTTCATTATGACTGAAGTCTCCTCCTTATTTAAGCGGTCTATAGAAAATGGCAGTTATACGAAATTATAATCCTAATATTTGTTGAGGATGTTTCCAAGTTGAAGTGGTACAAAGCAAAAGTTGTACATGAAAGTTAGAGCTGAATCAGTTAGGTGTGCTGATTTTAGGGAAGAGATAATCTTGTGCACAATATAGGACCACAAATTATGGGAAGAATGTTGAAAGGTCTTTCTTCATATTATGGAAAATCTTAGGTCTTCATACTTCCTCAATGTGAGTGTTAGAGTTACTGTCTTTAGTTCAAAGGACCACTCTTTCTGGTAGTCATCTATGTAGTTTTGTTCTGGACCAGATTGGAAATTTTGGGTAGAAGTTGCAGTTTTGCTCAGCTCCTTGCTGCAAGTGGCCTGCTCTTTATTTATGGTGTTGGAACCATAAGGCGACCAAGCTCAATGTGAGATTCAATTGTAAAAGATCAGAGACCTATCAGCTAATTTAACTAAAAAGGCTTGTATACCTTGAAAGGGAAATTGATTGGTCAAAATTTTTCAAATACAGAAGCAGGAAAATATCATGAGTTTGTGGAACTCTCACTGCAACCAAGCTCAATGTGAATTCTAAAAGATTGGAGAGTTTCTCAGCAAATTTTAACTAAAAAGGCTTATATACTTTGAAATAGAAATCAATGGATCACAATTGTGCAGATAGAGGGCAGGGAAATGCCATGAAACTCAGTGAACATTTTGCTTCCGGCTGTAGATTACTAATATTTCACTTTAGCTATTGAAGTTTTTGCATAATAACTGTATTTCTTGTTGATATGTGATAAAACATTTTGGTCTTGCTTTTATTTTGTCATCCATCATATGTAGATGTAAATTATCTTGTCCTAGTGAAACAAATTACGATGCTATATTTACTTCAATACAATTAATATGAACTAATTTCTCAATAATGACAAAGCATGCGTCTCATTTATAGTGGGTCTTGATTTTCCAAACTCCTTATTTACCGCAAATCCATTTTAATGGCTAATGATCATTAGAGGAAAAAAGAAAGATGGATATGGGTATTTTTATTTTCCAAGTTCCAGCGTTGGGTTCATTTCTTCAACTTGAAGATGGAACATATTCTTTTTTTTTCTTTTCTGAAATTGGTTTTCTACATTGCATTCCTATAAAATCTGATGGTGGGATGACAAGTTATTTTTGAAGTATTATCCTACTTTTTATCTAAGAAAGTAACTTCAATTTATACCCTTGTAATATGGATTGATAATGCATATGATCAAGAAAAGAGTTGCTAGCATATACCATCTAATCTAACTTTGGTGCCAAGATTTTGAGCAATTGTGTCTCTGTTTTGAACTTTTGGTTAGTAGTTAGATTGGGATTGTATTTGTACCAATTGTTCTAATACAAAGCTTTAGTCATGTATATATAGTAATCAGTATGTACTGTTTGCAGAACAATATCTACATTCATGTTAGCCTATTGATTGGCAGTCATATTTCTTAAAATTGTATTTTTTTTTCTCTGAAATTCAACTGGTTTGCTGCATGCTTTATGTTTACTATACATAATTTTTTACTTGTCTTTTCTAATCAGAGATGAGGGACATCAGTAACCAAACTATAATCCCATCTATTCACTTTATTTCACACTTTACCTAAGTTGTTCAGAACACTCAAATGATGTGAAAAAGAGCACATATCATGTCTTGCATAATCAACACTGCTGTTAGAATCAATAGAACTATATTTGAAACTAATAATAATTTTATAGTGAAAGAAGTCCTTAAAACATGAAGAAAAAAGACAGTTATTTCACATTACTAATTTTCCTACAATTTATTAAATGAATAGTTACTATTTAATTCCATAATATGCATTATGACCTGGACTAAAACATGTGAAAAATCCAAGACAAATGTTTTGTATGGTAAGCATAAAGACATGAGAAAGAACAGAGCATTGGTGATAGAACCCTAACCTTAATGTTGTGAAAAAGAGGGTGTGACAACTGAAATGATGAGAGGGCTGGTGACAACAAAAAGTGTAGCAGTATTATGGCAGTTGTGTTATATAATGCTATTACTATGGTATGGCCTCTATTTAGCTAGAGAGGGGTAGAGGTTACTGAACTAGAACTTGGTGCACATAGGTAACAAGAGATAAGGTTAGGGCAATAAACTTAACCATAAATTTCTTCATGAAGGTTTACTCCAAAATTCAAATTGGTTAGTTATTTGTGATGCATCTAAGGAAAGAGCTTACAAATAAATAGACTCAATATATGAACCACTCTCAAATCTGTCAATATTTGAATCACATGATACCAAATAGTTGAACATGCACTCAAATAAAACTTTTCTCCAGCTTGGATTTTGTTTTTCTATGCTTCAGTGTATCTAAGTTCAATCTCTCTTAATTTTCTTCCAGATCCTTTTTCTTGGTTTCATTATCACTATTGGGATACGTATAAATTTGATTTGTTGATTGGTATCTAAAGATGTTTTGCATATATTGGACAGGATAAAATGTTGTTCTACGATATATTTTTCTTTTAAAAAAGTTTGCTAAAACTTGCCTTCTTGGTTGGAGGTCAATTCCACATTGCTTACATGCTTTCTTTTTTGTCCCATTGTCCACTTAAAATTTTCCATGTGTTAGAAGTAGTTTGTGCTTCTATTGGCCACATGTTAAATGTGGTTAGGTTCTATACAATGCAGAGTAAAATGATTGTCCGACTGTTTCATCCATTAAGTCATTTGACAATAGCACTTGGCTTCTGGGTCATTTGTGAGACACCTAATAGCACAAACCAAACGTGAGCATGGATGCAAAAAAGTTGTTAACAAAGTAAAAAAGTAGGTAGGCATGATGACAACAAAATCTCAACAGTGTAACATTCGGTATTATCCTAAGTGGCTAACTTCTATTTTACACTTATAATATTGGCGCTGTAAAGACATCTTTCACAAGGATAGGATGATATTATCCTGAAAACTGTAACCTCTTCTTCTTTTTAGCTCTTAGCTAAAGAGCTGCACAAACTAGAATGTCAAGTAATTGTTGGGTTGGAGTAGGGTTAGTTTTCTTTCCTTTCTTTCTTACTAGCAAAAATTAAATTAATAGATCAATATTTAGATGCCTTATGTTTTAATACATTCACTTTCAGTTTTGGCTATGATTATTTACTGACCACCAGGAGAGCCGTCACTGAGAAAGTCAACAGATGGCTAACAATGGAGATGAACAGCAAAGTGAGGATTATCTTTTCAAAATCGTTATGATTGGCGATTCTGCTGTCGGGAAGTCAAACTTGCTTGCAAGGTTTGCACGGAATGAATTCAATCCAAATTCCAAATCCACCATTGGGGTTGAATTCCAGACTCAGAAGATGCTCATTGATGGAAAGGAAATTAAAGCTCAGATTTGGGATACTGCTGGTCAGGAACGCTTCAAGGCTGTGACATCTGCATATTACAGAGGTGCAGTAGGAGCACTTCTTGTTTATGATATCAGCAGGCGTCGGACTTTCGAGAGTATCAGTCGGTGGCTGAATGAACTACACGGTAAGCACCAATGTTTCATTTTATCATCCATAGGAGTTTTAATGGTAACACTGGCCATTTGTTTACATCTTGAATTGCCACTAACGAACGTCAACCAAGGATTTGCCGACTAGATATAATCAAATTTTCTGATCGAAACAATCATATTACAATATCTCTATCTAGCGATATTGAAAAATAGTTTCTGGTGTTGCAACAGCACATTCTGACATGAATGTCGTGGTCATCTTGGTTGGGAACAAAACTGATCTCAAGGACGCAAGGGAAGTCGACACAGCCGAAGGCAAGGCCATAGCTGAAACTCAAGGTCTCTTCTTCATTGAAACTTCTGCGCTCGACTCCTCCAATGTCGCAGCAGCCTTCGAGACCGTGCTGAAAGAGATCTACCACATTTTAAGTAGGAAAGTATTCCAATCGCAAGTGCAGAAGCACGAGGCATCGGCGTTAAGCAGTGGCAAGGCTGTGGTCTTACAGGGAGATGGAACCGATACGAATGATGGAGCCTGGGGATTTCCATGCTGCTCTTGAAACGAACTGTATAAGCTTCTCTGAGTTCCTTTTTTTTTTTTCTAGACCTACTTCAGATTCGCTTCATTTCATTTACCTTCGATGTAAAGGGGTATACGTGCCGATGCTCTTTTCCTTTTGGTACAATGGTCGAATGGTGGTTTGCCCATCTGCTTTCTGAGCTGTGCTCAGACAAATCCCATCATTAAAAATTCTACTGAAAATAGATCAAGAAGTCAGTCGCCATGGATGAGCTTGAATACCCAAATACAATTCTATATTTTTAAAATGCAAAATTCAAAGTTTCATCGCTGAGGTGGTGTGTTATTTCCATATAGAAAAATCAAAATCACTATTTATTTATTTATTTATTACGGACGAGAGTATCTTTGAAATTTCATTTGAAGTCTGGCGTTTTCCATTTCTTACTGTCTAAGTTATTTACCTTTTTAAGTTATAAAGGGATTGCTTCTGTTTGAGTTAAGTATGTTAGTACGATTCAGAATCGTCTCCATCGAACCGGCAGGATAAATTTGCGCGATCGCTGCTCTCCAATCCCTAATCCTAATCGCCACCCTCGAGGAAGGAGGAGGAGGACGCCATGGACGGCTTCTTGATCCGCTTCGCCTTCTCGTTGTTGTTCTCCTTCTCCATCGCCGCTAGAGCGCTGAAGCGCAAGTCCGTTGACTTCTCTGCGGTTTTCGTCGGGATCCCCACCATGGTGATCCACATGTTGGCTGGATACAGGTTTCTTTTTTTCTTCTTCTCGCCTATGTCAAGTTTTAGTGATTCGCAGTCATCTTGATCGTGATTTCGGGTCTCTGCGAAGGTTCGCGGCTCTGCTTCTGGTGTTCTTCTCGACCTCGTCTAAGGTTACGAGGCTTGGACAGGAGAAGAAGAGGGGAATCGAGGCGGACTTCAAGGAGGGAGGGCAGAGGAACTGGTGAGTAAACTGATGATGGTGTTCTGTCAATGCCAGAAGGTTCGATCTTGGGACAAACGGCAAATCAATAATGTTTTTTTTTTCCCTTATCAGATTTTTTTTTCCTTTAATAAGCTGACTGTCTAATAAATTGTGATGAGAGAGATCAGAATATAGGAATTTTCAGATCTCCTTCATCATTAACCTTCTGAATGATGTCTAATATACGTAAACACCTGATGTGCCTTTTATAGTGATTTCTCTGAAGGAATCCTTGTATCTAATGTCAGTATGTGGAGAAGCCATCTGATTCATATTATCTAACAAAGACGATGAATAGAATTATATTGAAAGCTAAATAGTCTATTATATAAACCAAGTTCAGATATGACTAGGAAAATAAATTTTGAATGACCATTGACTCGGTAGAAAGATAAATCATGAGAAGAAACTTCACTATTGGTCAGTACATGTGCTAAAAGTTCCTAGATAATACACAATTGAATTGAATTGCTTGATAATGAGGTTGTAGAAGTTCCCTTGTAATCTTGTAATATGGTATACTTGGTTGCCAATGTCATCTATATTACCTCATATGGATTCAGGATTCTAGTGAATTCTCACTACATATAGGATAATTTTGGTTATAATGTCTTGATAATCTCATAGTAGTTTGTTAAGATGAAATATGATTGTTGAACAAGACCTAATATCCCTTCAACTAAAATGTACATCGTAGTTCACCAAACTCTATGATCTCAAATCTCCTCCCTTTTATCTACTCTGGTAATTTGTAACCTCTTTATCACAAATGTCCTTTTCCTCCTGAATAAAATCTACTTGATATCACGATATTCTTTCAATTTATCTTATATTCTTACTGAAGCATTTCTTATTAATGATTTTATTCTGTTATGCTTTGATATGTCAAGGCATGTAACAGTTTTTGTTATTCAGTTTCATGGATGGCTATCTCAGTCTCAGAACTCGCCCGAAATTGACTAAAATAGTCACTTTAACGATTCAGCAAAATCGTACCATGCTTTTTAATGCAGGTTTGGCTCATTATACTTTACAGGATACAAGTACTGGCAAATAGCATAATAGCCACAGTTTTGGTGGTGATACTCGCTATAAAAACTCAAGGACAGGATAAGTGCTTGGATACCGAAGACTCAACTGTAGTAACAGCTCTCTTGGGAGGTATTGTTGGACATTATGCTTGTTGTAATGGAGATACTTGGTCTTCTGAATTGGGAATGCTTAGCAGTGACCAACCTCGGCTAATCACAACCTTTAAGGTAAAACATTTACTGTGCTTCTATTTACTATAGAGTTATATCATTTCAGATTCAGCTCTTTTATTAGTGTTTTTCCTTTTAAAATTGAACAACCCACTGAAGTAAGGGAATATTTTCTTGAGCCCATATCTTTACCATTATTTCAGCTTTTATTAATGTTTTCTCCTACTCATAATATTACAATCTTATTTAGTCTCATTGTTGCCAGCCACCAACGCCATAATTTACTAACCGTCGTTGGATGCTTGGAGCCATGGCCCATATTAGTTCCTCGTATCTAATGCCATTAAGCTTGACTTACCAGATAATATTCATTCATCATGAGTAATTACATCCATCTCAAAGAGATGGATTTGTCGTTCTTCCAACTTGACCTAAAATTATTGAGGCTCTACGAATTTCAGTAAATCTTTCCTCCTGTAGATGTTATGCAATCTGATGTCTGTCTGTGCAACTTATACCAGCCTAGCCCTAACTAGTTCTGAATTTTTTTTTGATGTAATAAAGTTAGTTTGATCTCAATAATTATAAACACTTTCTCCATTAGAAAGTCCGGAAGGGTACAAATGGCGCTATCACTATACATGGACTCGTAGCGGCTATAGCAGCAGGCTTTGCAATTGGCATCACGTTTGCTTTGATAGGATTGCTTACAACCGAATGTTCATTAGATGTCCTTTGGAGGCAACTGCTAATTGTGCCCATTGCCGCTGCTGCTGGTTTGATTGGAAGCCTGATTGATTCTTTATTGGGTGCGACCCTTCAATTTAGTGGGTATTGCACAGTACGCAAGAAGGTAATATTTTCCCCTATGTTTTCATCAAAGTTCTTCCGTAATTTCTACTGAAATGTGGTGTCTTCTTGAAGGTGGTTGGTAAACACGGTCCAACGGTGATTAAAATCTCTGGAACGAGTATGCTAGACAACAATGCTGTAAACGCTATCTCAATACTCTTAACAACACTCATCACATCAATTGCATGCTTATACATCTTTTGAACCGTAGCTTAATGATTATTTTTTTCCCCCTTTTTGTTCCTATTTCCATTCTCCACCTTGCTGTTTTATTTAATCTGGTATATTCCCAAAAAGTCTTACATTGTATTATAGGATGAGTAACTGTGCTTAGTTTGCTGAGATGTTCCAGTCTTGTATCTTTACCAGAATTAACGACCCTTAGTGACGCTGTTAATTTCATTTTTCATGACAAAGAAAAGAGATGCTATATCAATGCAATACACTTGCACCTTAGAAGGAATATATTAGAGAAGGGAAGAAACATGGATGAGCACACAACGGTAGAAAATCATTTCCTATTTCCGTTGAGAATGAACAAAACGTCTCATTTAATTCCTTCTTAAGCTCATGTTTACCTAGGTGAAAGAGTGCAACGGACCAAACATAATGTATTAAAATTTCCTGTTGTTTGCTTGGGTGACGATACAAGGATGAAAGTTTTTAACGTTTTAAATTTTGTTTTGAACGGCGTAAATAGGATGAATTTAAATCATTTTCAAATTGTTAGCACTTAGTTTGCCTCTTCTTCTTCTTTTTCTTTTTTAACGACATTATGTATCAGTGTTTATTAATTTTTCACCTTTCTTGTCTTTCACATCATATAAATGTGTAAATTTAGCTCTGATTTTCTGATGCAATATGAATCTACATGAGTAATATGATTTATTTCTCTTACTTGCGGTGACTGATAAAGATTATTAGGGTGACGATTTCATATTTTGCTATAATAGATATGAAATATATGAGAATTTTAGTGTGACAATTATATAACAATTTTTAATATAGATAATCCGTAAAGAGATACAATCAAGTGATATATATGTTTAAATGATCACTAAAAATTGGTTGGGTGATTTGTATTATAAAGAGGCAACTCAGAGTTTTAGATGCTCATTTGTCTTGAACTGCAAGTATTTAAATGAAGTTAAATGATAGAGGTTCAATTGATTACAGATTGTAATAGTATTTTAAACATAGGATAATTTTAAAAATACTTCCTGACACTTAAAGAATCTTTATTTAAATATTGTATTAATATCAAAACAACTCTAAAGCATTTATTTTAATATCAAATTGTTATTTTCTAGGAGTAAAATGTTTGTTTCATTTTTCTAAATTTTCTAAGAGGAAAATATTTATTTATTTTCCTTCTAAAATTATCATTTAAATCCCTTATTTATTAATAGAGAGAACATTTTAATAACAAAATAAAAAAAAATTAGATGGGACATTTTTAAAATGCCACTAATCTGATAGTAAACATATTCAATTTTTTAAAAATCATATCTAAAACAATATGCATCAATTGGGAGAGCGTTTTAATAACAAAAAAGTCAACTTTAGGATATTTAATATTAATAAAATAGTTTTTTTTTTCCAAAAATTCATTGGCTAGATCCGTACTTCTAACTGCGGTACTCGATTTCTGGAAGCAAGCACAGTAGCGTCCCCTTCCGAACGAAGACAAGCCTACCAATCGAAGAATCTCCTTACGACAGCACTAGGACCCAATAAGCTGACACGGTTCTTGTGGTCTCTCTCCAGATCTACTATTTACACTCCTCGTTATCAATTCATCCGTATCTGCCACTACCTGCCGAGTCACATGAAGCTGCTTTCGCTCCTCCTTTTCCTCTTCCTCCTTTTCCTCGTCCTCCTCGTTCCCAAGCCCAATGTCGAGCTGCCGACATACATTTCCGAGTCGTGCGCCGCCGCCGACGTGGTGTTCGAGGCCTTCCGAGTTTGCTGCGACTTCCTGCGACGCAGCCGGCTGCATTGCTTTCATTTTTACGGGCATTTGGGTGATCAAGAGTGGCTGAGGGAGTGCTGTTGAAATGGAAGAAGATGGATTCTGGAGCTTTGAATTATATTTGGCATCGATTCAAGATCTTTGAATTATATTGTGTCTGGAGTGCTGTTTAACTGCCTTTTTGATATTTAGTTTACTCTTTTTGTTTTTAAGTGGAGTTAAAATCTGTTTATAATTTATTACCTACCTATGCTTTTTTTTTCATTTATAAATAAAATTGACTTAAAATAAGCATTTGACAAACAAGCGGCCAATAATTAGGAAAGCTAAGTTAGTTATACAGTTCCGCTAACAAATTGAATCTTGAGTTGCGATTGATTGACACGTGGATTGCATGAATAGTAGCAAGAAGCGCATTATTTCTTAGGGCCATATTGTTTTGTCAGATTTAGAAATACTTGATAACAAACAAACAATCACTACTGAAAGCCAACAAACCACTCGCATTGCATTCTGTGACAGCTCCAAAGTGACGATATTTTAATTACACAGCGCACAAATATGACCGCCTAAACTGAAAAATATAAATGCCAGGGGACAAATATGGATTGACAAAGGAAAAGAAGGATACAAAATAATACAAGCGCCATTATATGGACTCCATCATTTTACACCGACGGTATTTGAGCAGCAGGGAAAGATATCACAGAGGCTTTGTTTGCTTGACAGATTACAAGGTAGAGCAGGCACTTGACGGTAGATGGCCAAGGGATGCAGTTAATTTGCGCTCCCAGCTTGAATTGGCCCATTGGATTGGAGACCCTGGGCACGCTTGGGCCTCCACTTGGTTCGGCCCTTCATAATCTCAGCGCCAGTTTCCAGACTCAGCAGATGCTGGCACTCAATGCCAGGCTCGGCCAAGTCACCTGCATTGCTGTTGGAGATAGCAGTGAGCGATTGCAGCACACTGCCCCTCCCGCACTCCCTCCTGTATTCCAGAGTCATGCTGGCGAGCTCATGGCTCTCCAGGATTGAGATGGGTGCACTCTGCATTATTAAAGATTATCAAAATTGGTATAACGTAGTCCTGTCACTTCAGGTTGACAGACAATAAACAATCGTAGCAGGACCACAGAGCTAGTTATAACTATTAGATGCAAGTGGGATCATATTTAACCAAACCAACATTGCTGTTCAACTTTTCCATGAAATTAGCTACCAATGCTGGCAATGAATGCTTAAAAAAAGGAAGAACCAATAGTGTTAACATGCCATGAACATGATACTTGCATTGACCAAAACCATGTGACACCACCAACATGAAGCGGATAAGATGATCTAAATTCCTAGAATGGCTAAGATTCTCAGACAATAGTTTATCTACCTTTACCATGGACTGAACGATTTATCACCGTGATGGAATGAATTGAATATTCAACACTAGTTACGTTGCAGCTTAACAGAAAGGCGAACGCTTTCTGGTTCATTTCCATGGATGCAGTTTCTATAGATCACAGGCATCAAAGAATGACTTTCTTAAACTTAATGATAAAATATTTAGTTAGATGCTTCGTGCACATGCAAATGCAAGTTCCACACCTTCTATCAGCTTTAAGTTTATAAAATCAGCTAAATTACCTCAAGGATCCAACCAATATACTTGACATTGTTCACGTGCTGATTGACATCCAAATCACCCCATCGAGGCTGTGTTTAAAAGAATGAAGATATTGTGAACTAGCTGACAGAGTGCATGGGAAACAAAAAGATAAAAACCAGAAAAATAAGAACTAATTTTTTTTAAAAAAATTAAAGCACAAGACTCACGGTCAAGCCTCTTCGAACATGATCTGCAGAGTTAGCTTCTAGCTTTGGAAACTTACTGCTATCCTCATCTAAAATAGGATCCCTGTCCATAAAATAGGAAACTATTTCTGCTTTAACTTCCTCTGGAATTTTAGCCAATCTTCTGGTCTGCTTGTTCATCATCACCCACACGCTTCAAGATAAAGTTCAAAACAGAAAGAATGAACCACAAGACTTGCACAAAGCATCAAGTCTATTATGATGAACTTATCAAACCTGGTTGCCCGCATAACAGTTTGGCCCGTTCGATAATCACGGACGTGCCAATCACGGCGCATCCCATTTTTCCCAGATGCAGCCACCCATGTATCTACTTCAACCACATCTTCCCTGAACATAACACAATTCATAAAACTATGCATCTAAAGCTGATAAAGGAGAAAGAAAAAACATATACTCAATTAAATGAAGAAACAATGCACGTAAAAGAAGAGGAGCTAAATATGGACAATATTTAGTGAAAAATAGTTTCAATGTAAAATTTGAACAGAACTAGCAAGCAGAAAGTCAGATGAGATTTAAATCAAATAAAAGACATATGACCAAAAGGATGTCAACTTGACTTAAATCATTTAAAAGAATATCTGCAAATGATTTTAAAGGAACAAACTGCAAAAACACCATATTTAGTTACAGATAATGGTCCCAGCAATAATTGTTCATGAGGCTGAACAACAGCAAAAACTTAACAAAGAAGTTCAAACTAGCCAATAATTTCAAATATCTCTAAAAAAAAGTTCAGCAGGAGGCAGATCTTATAACTAACTGCCAAAAAAGGAGATGATAAACTTAACATATTTTAAATGAGAAAAACTGAAATTAGAGCCTTTCCTTATCCAATAGTTTGAATTACAACCAAAACAACATAATCATTCAGACAATTTATATTTTAGCAAATGCTTTTGTAGCTTAAGTAACAGTAAAGTAACAAGGAGTACATGGAAACAAACATCATAAACAAAAGCTTGAAAACAGGAATTATCAACCACAATTTCTTTCAAAACATAAATTAAATATTTGAAGTAGACAGAAAGCAAACAAGCACCGAAGCATACAGCATATTGGTTGCAGCCTAAAAAATCTTTGACACATTCATACAATTGCTCGGCATGCAATATAGTGGCGGTGAGGAAGGGACTAATACCAACTATTTTGGCAATAAATTAATACAGAGAAACATGGAAAAGAACGTACCAAGAAGGATATTTTTCAACAACAACCTGCATCTTGGTCACCACCCAAATCAAATTTCTTTTACTCATTTCAGGTGTGGAACCATACCCATCGCCCATGAGCCCAACACTTTTTACATGGTTGAGAGCAGTTTCCTTCATAGAGTAAATAGATAAAGAAGTAAACAACACTTTAACAAAAACAAGAAACAAATTGAACCGAAGTATTATATTCCACTAAACCTGCAGATGGTTCATTAAAGTCTCTATAGAGGCAGTTCTATCCGCTCCAATTTCATATGACCTAATGCTGAAGTTCTGCCTGAAAACTAAACCATCCTGCATAATCTTCCCAAGCCCAAATGCATCAGCAAGCATGTCAGGGCGCCTAGGCTTCCAGTCGATTAGGGTAAACTGCTTCTCAGCAGCCAAGAAGATAGTTGTTATGGCAGCAAATAGAAAACTCCAGTCTGGCAATTGGTTGTAAAATGTCCTTGCAGATGATGGAGCATCTTCCTCAACCTTATGGATCTCGGATTTCAGACCAACGTTTGTTCGACCTGCCTTAGCTGATACTTGTGCCTTCACCCCCATGGCACCAGATGATAAGGTAGATTTTGATACAACGCCTCTGACACCTAAGCTTTGAGGGCCTTCGCCAATGGGCTGTGACGCTTTAACTGAGACCAGAGATGCCGAAGATGAAGCAGGAAAAAAGGCCGACGATCCCACCGAAGCAACCATTCTTAAACCTTTTGAAGTTTTCATAATTAGTTTGAATAAAGAATCATAAAACACCTGAAGAGTCCAAAATAAAGGAATTTCTCCAGCATAATAAAATAAAAGTTCAAGAAAGACTAAAGCACTCGCAATCATGAAAGAGATTTTTCCTACCAACTTCTTAAGAAACTAAAATTTCCCGGTTCTTCTTTCCCATAGGCAACAAAACGAGATTAGATTAGGTAGAAAACAGGGAGGGATGGGGAAAATGCAATCTACAAAGTTTAAATTAACACATTACTTCGTTGCAGAATTCCACCCGCAGTTATATGCTAGCGATCGACGCCAAGAATACGCCACAAGCCAAGTGAAAACTAGATCGAGTTCTACCAAGAAGAACTCCAAAATACGGTGTCCTTCCTTTGCACATCCAAATAATTCGATACAAACAAAGATGCACGGCATCCAGCTGTCAACAGAATCCTTTTAATCATTCAATAAGAACAGTAGTTTCGCGACGGAATAAAATCCTCATACAAAGTAAGGGAAATTATTCCACGAATCATGGTAAAACAGAAGCTGGAAACCCCAAAATCACCGCAGCAAGATTAAACATTTCGCATTTAAACAAAAAATAAAAAAATTCCAAAACGATCCAAATGCAAAAGAAAAAAGAAATCAACAATAAGGCAACGAGAAAACTGTACCAGGTAGAGGAGAGAAGCTCCAGCTGAATCAACCTCTGAGCAACGAAACGCAGCGCGACCTCTTCTTCTTCCAGCTAGGGTTTGTCGGAGCAGTCTCCGGCCTGCCGCGGAGCGTGCTTAAATACGTGCTGCTGTGTTAGCTTTGTCGCCAGCTGACCCGCACTTCGCCTCTGACTCACTTCCCAATCAATCCACACCGTCGATCATATCCCCAAATAAGATCTTGACAAATTACGAAAATTATTTAAAATTTTATTAAAGTCAAGCCTCCCTTAACTAAAACATTTATTTGCCTTTTCCAAATTATTAATAAAATATATTTTTGACATTAATTAAATCTATTACATTTTGAAGGCATTTAATTTAATTAGCAATGATATCTATAAATATATCATCTCTTTGTGTGTGAGCAAATAGTTGCTAGTTCACATCAATTTAATGAAATCAACCAAATGACAAGCGACTAACCACAGTAGTTTAATTGTGAACTTCCAACCATATGTGTCATCAACATATTTAAGGCATATCAAGTGTTTTATTACTAGATTTATTTTATATTTACATAGATAGATAATTAATGATACTGTTGTATTTTTATTTCATATTTGAAGAGTAGAAAAAAGAAATAATCAAATAAAATCAACGGAACCCTCTCAAATAGCCAGACTCCTGAGCGGAGATAGATCGGCTAGGTCGACGGTCAAACTCCCGAGCTAAGACTGATCAGTTCGGTCGACAGCCAGATTCTCGAGCTAAGGTCGATCGGCTCGGTCGACAACTAGACTCTCGAGCTGTGGCAAATCAGTTCGGTCGACGATCAGACTCCCAAGCTAAGGTCAATCAGCTCGATCGACAATCAGAGTCCCAAGCTGAGGTAGATCAGCTCGGTCGACGATCAGACTCCTGAGCTGAGGCAGATCAGCTCGGTCGATGGTCAGACTCCCGAGCTGAGGCACATCAGCTCGGTCGACGGTCAGACTCCCAAGCTAAGGCAGATCAGCTCGGTCGATAGTCAAACTCCTAAGCTGAGGCCGATCAGCTCAGTCTACAGTTAGACTCCTGAGCTGAGGCCAATCAGCTCGGTCGATAGCCAGACTCCCGAGCTAAGGTAGATCAGCTCGATCATCAG
>JBAMHZ010087133.1:0-16755 GCA_037177395.1 Alpinia galanga | reverse complement strand
AAGACTACACACTTAGACTTATGCCGCTAAAACTTTCCACTTGGACTTTTATCACTGCCAAATCACAACTTGAACTTTCCTCCCTTACCAAGTCTTCATACTTGGACTTTTCCTGTCACTTAACACACATGTTAGATCACCATCATTGCCTAACTTAAACCTTAATTGTTCAAACATCAAAATTAATGATTGGAGCATTCTTGCACCAACATGTATTAGGTTCCAAAGAGTGTGATTCCCTCACACTAAATGGGTTTAGGATGTGTCAACTTTAAATGGATGGATAGTTAACCTAATCATAGTAGAGTTGACATTTTAGACAATTTTTGAAGTATTGTGATACTTTGAAAATGTAAATAGAAATTATATCCTAAAGAATTTTAGGATGTACTAATAAGATTAAGAAAGATTAAAAAATTGATCAAAATTTACATTTTAGGTTAGAATCATGGTGTGCTAAAATTTGAGATTTAGCAAACTTGGAGGAGTTAATTGTAATTATGTTGAATAGTGTATTTGATGTAATTAAACAATTAAAATTATGGCTCAGGTACTTTTAATACCTTAATATTATATTTGTCATGCTTGTGTGTCATAATATATGTCATAACATCATAATCACATGTTTAGCTTAAACATGTCATATTAATGATTATGATAATTTAAGACATAACTATGACATCATGACATCATAAATGTATGGAATATTTTATTTTGAAAATTATGCATATAATATGTCATAAGCACAATCATGCATTAATTAAGAAAAAATAGCAATTATTTAATGTCATAGATAAGAGAATCAATTTGGATTTGCCTAGATAGTATGCATGATCCCTTAGTTTAGGGAAAAACAAATTACATCTCATAAAGAACATAAGGATGACTTGTGTGTATATTGATATACCTAGGAACAAGTGAGATGTTAGGAAAATGAGTTAAGTTTAAGATACATTAATATTGCATCATAATAAACCCAAAACTCATAATTTCATAAGAATAAATTATGAGAAAAGTTAATGTATAAGTCATGTGCATTGAGCCCATTGAGCACGATTCAATATAAGGTTTGAAAATCATTTTAAAACCATTTTGAAAAACATTGGTGAAGTCTATCTTTTGATAGAAATCACCATTGAGGAAATTAATACAAAGAAGGCATTAAATATTGAAGTTTTCAATGGTTTCCAACTTTGTGTTAATCTTGTAAAAAAGGGTTATTTTCATAAAAACTTATTTTTTTTCTCAATAATGTTTGATATAAGTAATATGTATATGAAATTTCATGATTTTTCAAAAAATACATATTTACTTATGCATTTCTGAAATCCATTTTTGAAAAAGGTTTATGGATTACTACAGAGAGCAGTCGACTGGTTCAAAATCTAGTCGATTGGTCTGGGTGCAGTCAACTGGTTTGGAGCACCAGTCGATTGATTACACTGTACATGCATACAAAATATTTTTTAGATGACTGGTTGAAGTCACCAGTCGATTGGTAGTCTAATTTTTAGCTTAATTAACAAGTTATTTTAATCATCAAACTTCAACCCTATGTGGTATAACCTCTCCTAACCCTCTGATATGCTTAGGGAAGCATAAGTGAAATTGGATTGGAGAGTTGGTTAGGATGAAGAGTCAAAAGTTAAGGGATCTGAAAGTTCAATGTTAAATGTTTCCCTTGTAATTGAAGTTTTAGATCTCTCATAGGGTTGAGGTACTCTCTAAAGACATTGTTAGTGCAATGGTCAAGGGGGAGAAAACTTTAAGAGAGAGATAGTCTATCTAGACATGATGGATCATTTATGACCAAGGGGTCAATAAAGTTTGGAATTCCTATAGGCTTAGGAGATTCCCAAAGACATTGTTGGTGCAATGGTCAAGGGGGGAGTAAACCTTTAGGGGGAGGTTATTTATCATAGTATGATGGATCCCTTTATTATAAAGGGGGAAAATAAAGTTTTAATGGAGAATTGAAGGTTTTTAATAACCTTTTTGATGTGTGCCAAAGGAGGAAAAGTGAGGGTTTAAGTTTGGCTAACTCTCATTATGCCTTGGCATAAGAAGGAGGAAGTTGGGTTATGAGTTAGATTAACTTAAATGTGTTATCAAACATCAAAAAAGAGGAGATTATTGGTGCAATTGGCCCAGGTTACAATTGACCAAACTCGAGGTAGGCTCAAGTTAAGTTTTAATGTTTGATAATGTATGTTTGACAATGTATGTTTGACAACATATATTTGACAATGTGGTTTTGACCATATATGTCTTGGGAAGATTATTGGAGAAGTCTAAGTATATTACTTAGCATGGAAAAGTTCAAGTGTAGTGACTTGGCAAGAGAAAGTCCAACATAGAGTTGGCAAAAAAAGCTCAAGTATGATTTGGCAAAAGAGAAGTCCATTATAGAGTTGGAAAAGAAGAAGTCCAATATGGAATTGGCAAAGGAAAGTCTAAGTATGGATACTTGACAAGGTAAAGTCCAAGAGCGGAGTCTTGGCAAAGGAAAATCCAAGAGCATGGCTTTTGGCGCTTAGCATGACTAGGTCGATCAAGAGGCGTGAGACTGATGGAAGTGACTTGAAGGCTGAGGTCTAGGTTAAGGGGAAGTCCCGGAGGTGTGACCTCTTAGCGCTTAGCATGACTAGGCCGATGGAAGTACTTGAAGGCTAGCGCAAGAGGCGTTGATGGAAGTGGCTTGAAGGCTGAGGTCTAAGTCAATGATAGTTTCAAGTGTGAAAGGATCACACTTGGGGGTGTAAACATTAGTTTTGAGATTTACCAGTTGACTGGTGGTGACCAGTAGAGTTGGAATCGAATGGTGATGGTATTCAGGCAAATTATGCTCAAGCGGTCGAGTGGTGTGATTTGTCAGTCGACTGGAATACTATGACCAGAGCATAGAAAGTTGGTCAATCAACTGGTGTGGATGAGTAGTTAACTGGTGAAGCTATGCAACTTCACAGAAGCTTAGCCAATCAACTGCTATGGCAAAGCAGTCGACTAATGGTCGTGAGCAGTTGACTAATTCACTTATCATATGTAGATTAAGTCATTGAATAGCCATTGTGAGATAATAATAACTTAGGCAGTTAACTGTTGGGTAAGAGCAGTCAACTAGTAGTCAAAAAATTAGCCCAAAGTAAGCCTTTAAAAGGAGGTTTCATGGAGATTTTTCAATGTTGATTTTTGGTGATCTTGAAGGGGATATGCTGGTGCATTTCACACCTTCCTAGCCATCCAAAACAACCAAAAGAGCGCTCAAGCAAAGTTCACATTATTATAAAATTTTCTTTCTTGTATTTGCTTTATAATTATGTATTCTTGTATTTTGGTTGCATTCATACTAAGCTACAAGTTGTAAGAAAGATTTCCTTCACCTTAGAGCTTATCCAAAGGAGAAAGTAGTGAAACTTTCTTATAGGAGTGATCCGCCTCAAGGATCATCGTAAAGTAGGAGATTTATCTCCGAACCATGTTATATTTGGTATTATAAGTGCGCTTTGATTTTGTTATTGCATTTTTATTATTATTCTACTACGCATAACAAATCTCGTAGATGCACACGAATGAAATCGGAAAGAAAGAGAACGATACTATTCACCCTCCTCTAGCGCGATATCATGGTCCCAACAATATCTCTCCATTTCTCTTTACTCTCTCCCTTTGACAATGATAAAAATAAAGGTCTAAGGATCTAGGGATAATAATTTTTTTAAAATGGAAAAAATAAGTCCATTAACTTCTTGCTTAATTTTTAAGTTAAAAAAGATTTTCAAAAAACATGACATCTTAATTTTATAAAATTCATTTAAAAATTTTTAAAATTTGATTTTTTTTTTTAAATTTTAGCCATGTTTAATTGACATATATTCTTTTATGAAAAAAAATCATTTTCTTGAAAAATTCTTTTTTATTTTCAAAATTTAAATAGCTAAATTTAACAATTTGACGTGCTTGATTTTATTTTAGAAATAAAAAAATTAAAATATGGAGAGAAAAAAATGAAATTTTAAACTTTTACAGATGATATGGCATAATTTTTTATAAAATTAATAACTACAACTGTCAATGTTACTTGAACAGTCAGATGTTCCAATTGAATTCTATATCTTTTATTCACTATTAAAGTGACATCTGTCGACCTTAAAACTTAAAAACTTCAAATTTATAATTTCATATTCATGGTTATTTTCACTCAATTGTTAATGTCCAACAATCGACTGTTGCTATAATAGTTGAGGTCATAGTCAACTGCTACTATTTATAGTATTGACATTATTATTTATATTAATTTTTTTTTATGTCAATTGACTTTTAAGTCTTTGATACTTCCTTATATGACTAGCATATATTACCTTCTATTTACTAGGGTTTCATCCTTATCTAATATTGAATCGACATTGATATACTAAGATATTTTATCCTTGTCAAAAGACTCTTAACCTCTAGGACTTCATTGCTCAACATTTGGTCTCTCATGACTTATCGAGACTTTAGCAATACCAAATATTCAATTCTCCCTGAGTTGTTTAGACTTTTCATTTTATGTTTAGCATCCGGTCAATCTTAATCTGTTGGGATTTCTCCAATGCCAAATATCATGTTATCCTTGACTTGTTTAGACTTCCACACTCACTTAGCCTCTGATCCTCCATGACCTATTATGATTTTTCACCTTTGTCTAGTATTTAGTCACTCTTGACCTTTCTATTCTTAGATGGAGTAGGTCTACCATAAAATATTCTAAATTTTTTCTTAGGTTTATCAGATCTTTTATATTCATAATAATTAGTACTAAGATCATAAAATTTATTTCTAATATGCTTTTTAATATAAAATAAAGAGATTCTATTGAATAATGATACTTCAGATCTTGCCTTAGGAGAGTTTAAGGATTGAGGTATAGTACACAAACGATCGGATGGTAGATAACAGAGGTGCTCACAGATGAGTTGTGCAGGGTAACATCTTTCTCTATATATAGAGGAATGTTACTCTGCATAATTCATCCGTGAGCATCTTCGTTATCCACTGTTTGATCGTTTATGCATTAAACCTTAATTCTTGAATCCAAAGGAATCAGATAATAGATAATGAAGATGCTCACGGATAAGTTGTGTAATATATATATATATATATACCGTCCGATCTTCTTAAGTTCAAAATTGTATAGGATAACATCCCCCCTCTTTCTCTATATATATATAATTTTTAAAAAAATATTTTTGGTTTTGAAATTATTGTATGAAATCCTGAATATTTTCTATTTTGTTTTTTAGCTCAACATTTATACTTGACATGACTCGTGATAATATTTATCCTATTTAACTCGACCCGCAACTAAAATGACTAATTGAGCCCAAGCCATATTCAGTCCGTACATGACCCATGGTCCATCAGCCATCCAATGAGTTGGTGGACGGGTGAATATTTTTTTAAAAATAATTCTAAAATAGTAATAAATGAAATTACAAATTAAGAAATAAATTTAAACTAAAAATAAATATTTCCTTTCAACAGAGCAACCTGGCAACTATCACTTAAAAAGTACTTATATTGGAGAAAATGCCAAAATAAACCTTAAATAAAAAATAAAAAAATTCCTTTAAAATTCATCTTTTTTATGACTATGATTATGCAAAGGAAAAAAGTCGTATTCCTTTTGTTTGTTTTCTGCACTTGTTTGCTATATGCATTTGTGGTTCCGAGGCAGCACGATGGAACAAATTCACAGCGAAGGCTAGCTTTTGCTCGCTTCTTCGCTTGTTTCTGTGGTTCGTCGTTCCTACTTTTCCCCTCTTCGATTCTTTCGTTGAGAACTAGGGCAAGTCTTGATAGGTAATCTACTGATGCTTCTTGAATCTTCAGCAAAATCGGCATAGACTCTTCCTTTCTTTGAATTTTCTTTTGAGCAACGAGTGCTTCTCTTTGATGTAAAAAAAGTTGTTACTTTTTTTTTTTCCTTGCTAATTTGATGCATTTCGCTCTAATTTGGTACGGCGGCTTCTCATGGTCCAGTCCTGGAGGTATGGTTTCAGTAGGTTTTCCTTGCTGGTGTTGAAGAGCACTGATGGATGCGGCTCCTCAGCCTGAGAGTTCACCGGGGCGAAACATTTCTGATGGGGCTGCTGATTTGGACTTGCTGGATCAGCTTCTCGCTGGAGATGGTTGGTTGGAGTTTCCTGAATTCCTTGATTGCTTCCAATTTGGTAGTCCTAATTCCATCAGCCCCTTCAATCCTTCGAGCTTTTCACCTCTTTTTGAGTTCAATAACAACATTAATTTGGGTTGGCCGGAAAGCTCTAACCAAGAAGAGATAGGAAGGCCAGTTGTATCTACATGTCTGCCCGGAGATGAATCCCTAGCTGAAAATCTAAACTCAGAGACAAGAGCGAGTTGGCAGATTCAACCAAGGGATTCCGATTTTTCTGTGAAAGAACGATTCATGCAGGCACTTGATCACTTCAAGAAGATTCAAAGGGACGGGGAGTACTAGTTCAGTTATGGGTGCCTGTGAAGAGAGGAGACCAAATGATTCTTACAACTTACAGTCAACCTTTCTCACTCACCCCAAACTGTGAGAGACTTGTAAATTTTAGAGAAGTATCCACAAACTATCAGTTCTCAGCTGAAGAAAGCTCGGGAAAGGCATTAGGTTTGCCCGGCAGAGTGTTTATAGGAAGATTGCCTGAATGGACACCAGATGTTCGATACTTTAATAGCTATGAGTACCCCCGTGTGGATTACGCACAGAGATTTGATATACGTGGAAGTATAGCAATTCCTATTCTTGATCATGGTAGTCGTTCTTGCTTGGGAGTTGTGGAAGTTATCATGACAACCCAGAAAATAAACTACACTTTTGAGCTTGAGAACATTTGCAATGCTCTACAGGTTACTCTTCTTTTTTTCTTTAAACCTTTTATTATTCTTAAGCTTCTAAATATGATCTTACATTTCTAGTTATCCTTCTCAGATTGAAATACTGATTTCTGTCTGCTTGTTATCTACGTATAGTGTTTTTTCTAGTTTGCCGCTTAATGTTTATGCCCATTTTTTTAAAAGTCCTTGTTATTCATATTAGAAATGAAAATTGACAAGTAATTTCATACTCATAATATATGTTTCTTCTTCTTCTTCTTTTTTGAATTCTGTTGAAAGATATTAAAATTTGCAGGAAGTAGATCTTAGGACTTCTTCAGCTGTGACTGTTCCACATATTAAGGTGAGCCAGTAGACTACACAAGTATTATGATTGAGTTCCTACTGATAACAAATGCCATTTTCCCCTTTTTTCACCAGGTAAGTAGTGGTTCATACCAAGCTGTTTTATCTGAGATTCTGGAGGTCTTAAAAACTGTTTGCAAGATGCATATGTTACCATTAGCTCAAACTTGGGTACTTTGCACTCAACAAGGTAAAAGAGGCATCCGCCATTCTGATGAAAACTATAGGGAATGTGTCTCCACTGCTGATGCTGCTTGCTATGTGAACGATCCTTCTATGATGGGTTTTTATGAAGCCTGTTCTGAGCATCACTTGCTAAAAGGACAAGGAGTTGTAGGCAGAGCTTTTGCCAGAAATCAACCATGCTTTCTGCCAGATGTTACTGCTTTTAGTAAGACAGAGTATCCGCTTGCTCACCATGCAAAATTGTTTGGTTTGAAAGGTGCAATTGCAATACGCCTTCGAAGTATTCTTACTGGAAGTGCTGATTTTGTACTGGAGTTCTTTCTCCCTACTAACTGCATACTGATTGAAGAACAGAAACTGATGCTGGATACACTATCAAGTACTGTACAACACGTTTGCCAAACTTTAAAGGTTGTCACAGATAAGGAGCTAGCAGAAGACACTACAATACAGCTAAATAAAATGATTCCTTCAAACTTTTTGTTGGAAAATTCATCATCTGAAGCAGAACCAGGTAAGATATGTCACGCTGTTACTTCAATTGAAGCTCAGACAACAGGTGTGTCTAGGGATATTCCACCTTTATTACGTGCAGGAGGCTCAAAGAAAAAAACAAGCCAAGATGATATTGACGGAGAAAGTGATAGATTAGGTATAGGAAGTGACAGAGATAATGTTGAGGTGATATCATATGCACTAAATATATCTTCAAAGCATAAGCAACATTCAGTAGGTATCGTTAAAGATGATAATGATAATGAGAATTCTATTAATTTTGATAGTAGCAATTCTGTGGCTGCAAAGACAACAGAAAAGAGGCGCAGAAAAGCAGAGAAGAATGTCAGTTTGGAAGTTCTTCGGAAGTATTTTTCTGGCAGCTTGAAAGATGCTGCAAAGAGTATTGGTGGTAAGATTCATTCTCTATTGGAAAATCTAACATGGTATAGATAGTTATTTCTCTATTTCTCTTTCTTTTTTGTCGATGTTTCTTTGTTTAGGAAATAGTAACTTCCTTTTCTCAACAGAAAGTGTCTGAAATAAATATACTGATACTAAGTTACTCATTTGCTTCTTGTTCTTTCTTCCTCTTTGTTAAATAAAGTTCATACATCAAGGAATCCTCAAGGGAAACTGCTTTTCTGTTAGGATGGAATATAATGCATGTTAGTTCAATGGAAGCATAATGATCCAAGATTTCAATGCAACTCTTGAGTTGAACTCTTCCTAGCTAAGTGTTGCTTGTTTTGTTTGGTTCTTTTACTGCATATTTGTCAACTTGTAAATGAAGACTAGGAAAAGGAAAGGGCACTGTTAGATGCATTCTTTTATACAATCATAGTTGTATTAAATCAATTTAATCAATATATGAATTCATAGTTTGATGATGGAATAAATTAATAGAATATTCTAGAAATATATTATCAGCCCAACCATATGGTTATTAAAGATAAATTTTCTGAGGATGAAAATGAAATTATAGATCATAGTCCAACCCTTGAATTGAACTTTCCGAGCCAAGTGTTGCTTGTTCTGTTTGATCCTTTTGTATGTATCAGCTTGTAATTGAAGATGAGTTGGAAAGGAAGGGAAACATCGTTAGATGGATTCTATTATGCAATCATCGTTATTTTATATCAATAAATCAATCATAAATTTATCTATATTTCAATGATGGAATAAATAAATAGAATATGCTAGAAATCCATTGTCAGTTCAACCATATGGTTATCAGCAAAAATTGAGCTTCCTAGAATGGAAATAATATTATAAACCATTTTATACAATGATTTATATCATCATAATTTTGTATTGTATTTATAAGTAACACACTTGGACAATTAAAAAAAAACAAATACATGATAAATGTATCATAAATGCCATATAGATACCAAGGTTAGAAATCTCGTGTTGTGTTAGAGTTTTGGTCTTTGGTTGGTAAGATTAGACTGTAAGGAGCAAGGAGATGAAAAAGAGAAAACAACTTTAGTTTGAACTTTCTATCCCATTCTTAATGGTAAAGTTTTGATATTGTGATGAATAAATATAAACTATGAAAGAATAAAAAATATTACTTAGATTCATCTTAAGTGATATTCTGCATGCCAGGGTCCTAACTGTCGGCATGACATACATTCTTCAGCATGATTAGCACAACAACATAGGAGAAATTAATTATGGTTATAGCTTGTTGAGGGGTGTTAACTGTCAACATGACACTCTTTAGCATGATCCGCACATAGGAGAAAATGCTTATGCGAGTAGTATTAAGTTTCGGTAATTTAGCAAAATAATATCTTTCGATTGATCCATGGATCACAGAATGAGATTTCAAACGAAATTAAATGAATAATTCCTCAAAGGAACTATGATAGTGAAGCTGAAGTAGAGGACATGGGAGTAGGTGGACCATCCTAAGGGGTAGTGGGGTTTGGTGGATATGGGCTGTTAAAGGATGACTAGATGGTTATATATAAAGAGAGTATGGAGGCGTCCCTACCTAAACTTCCCATAGTGGTTAACTTGAGTGTATTCAGTTCTTTGGTAGTTCTTTTCTGTTTTATCAATTTAAGCAACAAACTCACAACTGCTGTTTGTTCCTGGCTGGTTGCTACCCACAGCGGACAACATTTGTGTGTGGTCTTGAGCATTGTGGGTGGGGTCAAATTCGGTTCATTTCAGATGATCTCAATTGGATTGCAGCAGCTTTCCTTGGATGAGATCAGAATCTATGGGCAGATCTATATTAAGTCTGGATTAGATCTCCATGTTTGCTACTCACCAAGCTGATCTTATACCATCAGAACTGGATCGGATCTAATCTGATCTGACAATATTCTCTATCCAGTCAACATTTTCAAATTAAGGATATAGCATTGTGGGCATAGAGGTTCCCGTTCAGAGTAAGATATTTCTATCAAATATATGTTTGAAGTAGTATGCTAGGGTGCTGTATCCCTTGGCACACCCATGGATCTGTACAAACTAATACCAAGATATGGGAAGTTAATATCCAATGCAGGGAATCACTATGTATTTTTGATAAAATGAATTATTTGACTTGATATCTCATGGATTTTAAATGTCAAACTAATACCAAGATATGGAAAGTTATTATCCAACACTGGAAAGTATTGTATTATTGAATTACCAGACATCTCTTTTATTTTTATGTATGTGATCCTTCAATTTCTCAAGTCTCCATGCAAATGCAACCACAGTAAGTTTCCTTTGGTGCCTTAATAATGCCTTAGTTAAGGGTTTCTCACATCGTGGGTGAGGTCATGCTAATACAACTTAGGTCAACTTCTCACAATAGGTGGTCAACATCTGAATATTGTGTTATTTTTTAGAGGGAATTTCTTATCTTTAGAAATAAAAAGCAAACTGGCGACCAATCAACTATAGAGCCAGAAAAAAAAAGTTGTGGCTCATACTGCATATGAGCTCATTGGCTCAAGTAATTAATGACCAAATCAGATAATGCTCTTACTAGGCAAGAAAGCTATATTGTGTAATTAATCCATGCACATTGCCTCCAATCTAGCATTTGTCAAGAAAAAATGAAATATAAGGAGATTATTGCATCATTTTTTTGATTCTATTCATCAACTAGCTTATTTGCTAAGTCTTTGAAAGTCTTGATTGGGTTTTATTTATAATATCTTTGAGCTAGCTTCCTAGGAGTCTTTAGGATTAGTTTCCAATATAATATAGGTCTTATTTGTAAAGTTGCATAATTGATACAGGTAGATGGGGATAACTGGGTTATGTAATCTAAAAATTCCCCATCATAATATATTTTTAGTTGTCCTAATTGTACGGTCATGGATTAAATTTTTCACTTGAACCGACTTAGAGCAATACAAGAACAGTTTAGCATCATATCAGGATCCTAATGTGTTGTGTTGCTTTTGAAAGACCTCCTTGTCTGCCCTTTCCATATTGAAGCATTTGGGTGGTGAAAGCACGGCGTTGATGATTTACATTCTTATAAATATTGTTAAGTTCCATGCTCAAAAAACCTTTCACGTTGCTCTGTGCTAGCTGTTAAATTGTAATGCAAACTGACAACCTTATTTTAAGATTTTGACTAGCATTGGCAATTTTAATGTCACATAGATGTAATATATGGAAAACCTACCATATTAAGCAGCCAATGCATTTTTGTAATGTGTTGCAATGTAAAGGTTTTTGCCTACCTAGAAGTATCACGTGTTAAAAGCTCTAGGTAAAGTGGTCCAAATGAACCCAATGTATTATGTTCAATTCCATTCTAAAAGTTCCTGCAATCCAGCATTATTTGGATTTTGGAAATCTAAGTTAAAAAAAGAGGCTTCCTTAAATCTTTTTCTTATATATATATATAGAGAGAGAGAGAGAGAGAGAACAAAGTGTGAAAGATGAGTCAACCCGATAACCTAGTTAAGTCATTCATAGAACTTTTGAATCATCAACATGATTTATTTTGAGAACTGTTTATTAAATATGGCATTTGATAAAAGAAAAGATGGTAAAAACTGCATGATAGTCCTGAGTTCTGCATGATGGATTCTCAGAGAATGCTGATATTTGGAAGACAAGGAGAATGAGAAAGAAGCAGCAACAATTGATGAAATTATTAGTGCAAGACGTGGTTTAACTAGAGCAGCCTATGTTTTTAAATATGTAGTGTATATTCAAATTTTCAAAATCTGTCAATGCTTTGCCTTTGTTTTTGGTTACTTTCATGCATAAGTTTCATATTACCTTGTGAATTTAGTAGTATAGACTGCACTCCAGCATTCATGTTGACCAATGGGTTTCTTTTTTCTTCAAATTTAGATAGAGAAACTATAGGACCCGTGTGAAGAAATATATGTTGGATATAGTAAAGATCCATACAATATCATTTGGGCTTTCAGGCTAACTTTGAAGAGAAAGATGATATTTGAGAATAATAAAAACGTGAAAGAAATAGTAGAAGATCCATGAACAGGAGAGATTAGGGGAAAAGGTGGATGGACCATATAGTGTATATACTTACATGTGAACTGCAAATTCAAACAGTTCTTCGACTTCATTTGCAAGGTACCTTTCATTGCTAGGTTTCTCTTGGGCGAGTAACCCAGGATTCGTGTCACTCCAGGAATACAGAATCTACTGCAGTCCAGGATTCGTGTGGACCAGGAATCATTTGGGCCAATAAGTTCTTTTTCCTTTAAATTTGAACATAGAATTTGTGAAGAAATATGCATAAAAAATCTAAGAGTACTGAGATGGATGTGACATGTTACTAAAAAGAGTAAAATAAAAATATTAATATCTGTGGCCAATTAGGTGTAGCTCCAACAATGATAAAATAAGAGAATATAAGTTGAGATGGTGCATACATGTTTAAGGGTTACCAAAAGATTGTAGTTACAAGAGTTGCAACAAGTAAATAGTTATAAGGGTAGAGCTCAAGGAAGGATATAATAAATTTCTTTGATTTAAATTTAACTAGAGATGTAACTTTGCATAGAGCTCAAGGAAGGACAACATCGATATAGTGCACAGCTGACCACAGACAATTAGGATATAATGATTTAAGAAAAAGCTATTGGCTATAGAAAGGATAACCATAAAGTATAATTTATGCTTTCAAGTTAGCTATGAAGATAACGACAACATGGGGCTATTCATGATGGTCTTTTAAGATAATTTAGTTTTAAGGAAACATTTCATTGCCACAGAGTACATTTTTAACAAATGACTAGATGTATTTCTTGGGAAAAAAAATATGAAAATTTACATAGTTTCTATGTCGGTTACCTCTAGATTGATGATGCTGTTGTCTATTAATTTCCATGTTCCAGTGTGTCCTACTACTCTTAAACGAATATGTCGACAGCATGGAATAACTCGTTGGCCTTCCCGGAAGTTAAAGAAAGTAGATTACTCTTTAAAGAAACTGCAGGTTGTTATTGACTCGGTTCATGGTGCTGATAAAGCCATTCAACTAAGGTCCTTGTATAGAGATTTCACAACTGAGCCGATCTCAAAGAAGAATCCATCAGGAGACTTTCCAGTTTCCAGACCAATCCAAAATGACCATCCACGTCCTAATCAGGATGCAGATGCTAGATTAAGTCATCACCATCCATCATCTTCTCACTCGTCATCATGCAGTCAAACTTGTACTCCAAGTCTCTCATCTCCTGGGGGAGAAAAGCACTGTATGCAGATTGCTGACACTGCAGTGAGGCAGGAAGAAAACCTTGATAGTGTTAGTGGCATTCCTCATGGAGCAAATAACCTGATGGATTTGCATTGTTCGACTAAAAGGACATGGATTTACCCTAATGAATTTCAAAGTCACAGGCCACCGGGAGAGCATTGTTCTTCTGGAAGTCTGGAGCCTACAGAAAATTTCAAAAGCAGTTGGATGATATTAAAAGCCGCATACGGTGCAGAAAAAGTTAGGATACGACTAGATCCTAATTGGAACTTCCAAGAGTTGAGATATGAGATCTTGAAGCGGCTCAATATAGTTGTTGGAAATTCAGTGAATCTCAAATACTTCGATGATGAGTCAGAGTGGATTTTACTAACATGCGATGCAGATCTTCAAGAGTGCATTCATATCTATAGATCATCAGATGTTCAAACTATAAAAATTTCTGTGGAAGAAGTCAATCGTCAACTATAGCATCCCCACGTAGCGCTTGATGGAGTTCGTCATTTGGAGGCCAATCTGAAGAAAAGGCTTTCTTCGAGCTACAAAATTTTCCAATGATAGCATGTTTTTTGCAATCATCTGTGATCATGTAGCGCTGTGGATTTTTGGCCTGTTAAGGGACATATGCTAATGGTCCATATTGATTGACATAGAAGTTCCGTCTAAGATTGAGATCACATGAAACAGAAGATTATCCTATCCTTAATGAAACTATCATCTCTTAGGTGCTAGAATTTTTTGAGTGACAAACGCGAAGGATATGGACATGCAGTGATCAAGTTGGGATGTGATATATTCTGCTAGGCTTTTGATTAAAGCTTAGAGGTTCTGGTTCTTTAAATGAAAAAGGAAAAAGAAAGTTAAAAGGTTCTGGAAACCTTGTCTCTGGAAGATGCTGAGCGGATCTGGTGGTTAGCAGTTAACAAACTGAGATAAGCATGAATTGATCATTTAAAGAGAATAACATCAACTGGCTGTGCTGTTTACAAGAGGAAGATGAATCCTTGTGCTCATTTTTGTGGGAAAACAGTTGTCAACAATGTATAAAGACCAAAGGCACAACGAACTGTAAATGCAATCAGTTTCACATTTACCAAGCTTGCATCCCAATTAAAGATATAGTTGGTGTGTCAGCATGAACCATGACAGGCAAGCTACAGCGATTGTTGGATGCGGGGTGTGCCCCACTTATCCAAAGACCAACAAACTCGAAAACCACAAAGGTAAGAGGCAAAAAAAATAGTATGTAAACATGGAGTTTTAGAACAGATGTTAACACCAGCTACTGGCCAGATTTCAGTGTTCCTTCTTTTTAGGAAATGATTAATTCCAAACCACAATACGTATCTTGGTGTATACTTAATGTTCATAGTATTTATAATTGGATTAGATTCCTTATGTATAATTGTCCAGAAACAGTCTCATTTCCAATGTTTTAGCTGTTTGATATCTGTGGGATAGTTTACATTGTAAGTTTGCCAACCAATATCATGAGCTCGTGTTTGATTGCTCGATTGAGATGCGGCCATCTTGTTGGATTAAGACTCTTCAGCTTAATATGGTGAGCAAATCGGGATCAGGAGGTTTACTGGAGTTCACACGCTGGACTTCACTTGGACAATTCCATTGCTCCTGCTCCTGTGAAAGTAGAACTGAGCTGCTGTGTGAGATGTCTTAGAAGGAGCCGATGTATGTAAATTCACTCAGCATCTAAAAGACACACCAAATTCTCTGTTTTTTTTTTTTAGTTTCATTCCTTTTTAGAGATGAATGTGCTGATGTATGTCTTCTTTTTTTTGACTTGAAGATCATGTAGAAAAGAGTGGGTCACTTGCGTATTTATATCATATATAAAGGAGTTGCTTATAATATTCGTTATATATCTTTGTTGTCATAAACGGGGAGACAAAAAGAGAGAGACAGAGTACCTCTCACGTTGGCATCAACTCATGGGAGCTAAGTTAAAAGATGCACAGGAGAAGTTGAAACAAGATTAATAGTAGCCATGTCAGCAAGTCCATCTCATTTTCAGTCAAGACAAGCATAGCCTAGTCCTTGTTGGGCACAATCCTAGATATCATATGGAATGAGGCCGAGCACAATTGATCTGTGCAAATCCTAAATAAGCCCACCCCCTCCTTTTTTTAATAAAGAAAATGTACCTTTAAAATTTAATTTGATTCCTCGTGGAGATCCATTTGACAAAAAAAGGTCTTGAGGTCTTTTGACATATTGTAAGAATCAACAATTGAAGTTCAAAATGGTGTTAAAAGAATTCGTTCGAAATGGAATATAATTGAATCAAATCATGATTGCCCACTTCAATCAATCCACCATGAATCTCTTGGAACCTTCCACTCCATGCATGTTACACTTGCATCATTTCCGTGAGAGTGTCACACTTTGTTTATCCCTTCCATTTGGATTCCACATTAAAAAGCAGTGATAACCTTGACATTGGCTTGAAATTTCTTTCTTCAATTTCTAACTTCATCTTGCCGAATTAACGGGTTCACTATCCCTATTCAATGGGACTCCGTATCCCTTTTGAAAAATCTCACAATTGGTCATAAAACCAACAGGAGCAACAACCACATCAGATTTACTCCTTTAGTACTGTGGTTTCACCATATAATTCACCACAAGACACCGCCATGGAACCAACAAGATACCCACCAGCACCAAGGGCTCCTACAGGACCCTCACAGCCCATCTACGAACAAAGGCCCTTTCATGCAAAATTTAGAAGAGATTTCAATAATGAAATGGGGACGTTACCCTCAGCCCAACAATAAGGCGGAACGATATTTGTTATCCTAGAACAGTTGAGCCTCTTTCATGACGTCTTCTCAAGATGGGAATCCATAATAAAGAATCACGTAGCTAGCCAAGGATTCACATATCCAAAAGATAAAGTAGAATATATAGAAAACTTATTGAGAGAAATAAAAAAAGTAGCATGGATTCAGTGGAGCATGAATTATCCAGCCGAGTATGATGCTTTAATCAATATAGCTGATGGAAGGGAAAGAACCCAAAATGTGTTATCTTAGATGCGGCGAGTATTCTCTTCCGAGGACCCTTCATAAGGCTCAACAACTATACAGGATGCAGCATACTGAGACCTAGAGAAGTTATCTTGT